>PVJA010015803.1:0-44698 GCA_004027025.1 Myocastor coypus | reverse complement strand
TCACAATCATTCTATAGAGTGCAGTGTGTGGGCATGACCCACCTCCCTATTAATGTTGCATAGAAAAAAGAAAGAAAGAAAGAAAAAAAAACAGGAAAGAATATACTTCCGTTTGGACTAAGAGGAAGCAGATACATATACAATCAAAGGTTTTGCAATTGCAGTGTGCCACCAGTGAAGCTTGTGACGTTGGAGGCTAGTGGAGGTTTCAAGTTCATACTGGGCCGGCTCCAGGGCACAAGGTAGCAGTTCAGGGTGGCAGAGAACAATAAAGAGCTGAGGAGGAGCAGTGGCTGGCTGCGTTGTCCATCAGGCCTCTCTCTCTTCATTCCATGCTGACCTCAAAGACTTGTGCTCCCCCAAGGGAGTGGCAGCAGCTGTGAAGAGCAGGAGCTTCTCTGAGGAAGTGGGGCACAGAAGCCCTCCTTAGTCCTTATATGTACCCATTTTAATGCTGACTCACTTCACAGCGGCTCCTCCTCGCCCTAGGGGGTGGGGTGGGGTGGGGTGGGGGTGGGGGGTGACCCATGGCCCATGGCTTGGAACCACCAAGGTGGTCCAGGCAAGTCGACCTAACGTTTGGACCACTACATCAGTCATTAGTCCATTGGCCAACTCACTGTCACTAGGATTTGTCTGAGTAAATCAATTCCAAAGACTGTCCTTTGTCCTTGCAGTCTGGAAACAAGTTCCGTGCTTGGATCCTTGGGCATCATAACATGATCTCCTCCTATGCCACTGGCTATTTGCTCTTTGCTAACACTTACTCATCTGTATTACTTTAAGCACTAATTGTGCTTATTGACATAATTTTTACATGCAAATAATACTGAATGACTTTTGACAAATGTATATACTATATAACTGTCACCTAATGGAGATGAAATATTTCCTTCATTTTTATACCCCATGTGCTGCTCAGTTAATGACTTTTGTTATTACTTGTGGTTTAGCCTCCTTTTGACCTTTGTGTGAGCGGAACACACTATGTACAGTAGGCCCTCCGTAAACATGGGTTCTGCATCAGTAGATCTAAGTAACTGTGAACAAAAAATGGTAGGAAAGGGCAGCAAAGACAGGTCAGTGATGTAAGCACCTGCCTAGGCAAATGCAAGGACTCACATTTGAGCCCCATTACCACATGCCATGCTGCCCCCCTCCCCCCAGGCACACTGAGTCAGCCACCAAGACTGGAGTTGGTAATCTCAGCACCAGGGAAACTGAAACAGGAGGATCACTGAGTCCAAACTGGGTAGTGAGACCCTGTATCAAACACAATAAATTCACTTGTCTTCCTTCTACTTTCTTGTCATTTTAAAGATTCCACACATTAGGGAGAACACATCTTTCAGAGTATGCATTACTTTATTCAATATGGTATTGTCAAGATCTGTCCACTTTTCTGAAGAGGATACAATTTCATTCATTTTTATGGTTCAGTAGTACTCAGGGGAGCGGATCGTTAGAAAAGAGGAACGGGAGAAAGAGGAGCAACTAAGGACAGGGGAAGAGATGATAAAAATATATACATTAAGAGCCCTCCAAAATGTGAAACTGTGGAATACGGTGGGGTAATGATTAAAGCATAGGCCTCTACATATAGGTGTCTATGAAAATATTTACTTTTGAGATCTATCAATGTTAGTGCATAGAACAGCAGTAGCTTGTCCTTGCTTGTTTGCTACCCCATTGTATGCTGGTAGAATCTCTCTTATTTTTACATGAGCATTTGAACTTTTTCTGATTTAACTTTTTGGAATGAAACAGCCAAGAGTCCTCTTGGGGAAGGTTTTGTAAAGGCAGCTGTTGTCATTTATCTGGGTAAATGTCTCACCATAAATTTGCTAGGTTTTGGATAAATGAATGTTTAACCTTGCAAGAACAGTTTGTTTTGATGGTACTGGGGATTTAGCCCAGGATGCTAACTCTGAGCTGTGTCCTTAGCTCTGCACCCTCTTTAGAGCCAGGGCTGGGCTAAGTCACCTAGGCTTATTTTACATTTAAAATGTTCCAGCTTTAGCTGCCCAGTAACTGGGACTCGGGCTGTCAAATAGCTTTTCAACATCTGAGCCACATTAATGGCTATGAAAGTTAGTTTTTCATCTTTAAGATCCCTTTGTTACAAATCTGCTATTTTTATGTCTAACCTTTTTAAATTTTAGGGTTTTGTTGGTTTGTTTGTTTGTTTTTTGTTTTGTGTGTGTATTTGTGTTCAGCTTGGACTCCTACTGATGCTCCTGTTTTCTGCCTGCCTAATGCTAGGATTATAGGCATGTGCTACCAGGCTTGGAATCCTTCACCTGTTCAGTACACCTGCTGGCAGGGATGATGCTGCACCAGGGCTCAAATCCTGGTCCCTGCACTTACCTAAGCAAGCAGTTAGTCCGCTGAACCATCTCACAAGCCCCCCACCTTTTTTTTTCTTTGTATCCTTTTCGTATAGTTTTGAATTGAGCGATATTTTAGTACTCTTATGAGTTCTACTGACCTACTTTTGTGACATCTCTAGGGAATACAGTATGCATTCCCAACGCATCATTACCTGCTTTGAATTAATATAGTGAAATCTTTAACAATGTTGGAACCTTAAAATATTTTAATATCATTTGACACCAGTGGTATATGTTTCTCTGTAGTTCTGTATTTAATTTTGACCTATGCTATAGTTTGTTTCTAAGTATTGGTGGGTCACAGGAATAAGTTCTTGTTTCTTTTCTTTTTATAAAAAATATGTGTGTATGTATATATTTCGCACAGGGCCTTATAGTGATCCTCCTGTCTCAGCCTACTCAGTCCTGGGATTACTGGTGTGTATCACTGTGACTCTTTTAGGTTGCTGGTACAATACACCCAGGGTTCTAAGTCCAGCAAAGCATGTCATACTGAGGATTGAGCCCTGGTCTTTGTCCTTGCCAGGCAGGAGCTGTCTCCCCAGCCTTAGATTCTTGTTTCTTTTGCCTTTTCTTCTATATCTACTCTCTTAGAACTTGTCTGTAGTCTTATGGTTGAAAACATATATTTTTTTTTAATTATGGCTGGCTCAGCCTGTCCTAGGGGTGAGGCTGGCACAGCATGTGGTGTTAGGGATCGAACCATGGTCCCTGCGGTTGACTAAGCTTTCCTAAGCAGGTGCTTTAGACTACCAAACCATCTCACTGGCCCGTACTGAAGTCTTGAAATGGGATTTGTAGCCCTGACCTCTTCTATGAGGGTCAGGCTCAGGCACCAGTTTTATCACTTGACATTTTAATCAATATCTGGTGGGAATCCAATTATTTCTTCTTAAAGACAGGATGGCTCAGTGGTCTAAAGCGCCTGCTTGGGAAAGCTTGGGTGGCTTCAGCGACTGCGGTTCAATCCCCTGTACCACATGCTGCACCAGCCCTGCCCTCGGGGTGGGCTGAGCCAGCCATAAAAATGAGTGAATAAACAAACAAAGGTTCTGAAACAAGAAAAAAATAAAGAAAGTAAAAAAATTCAAAAAAAAAAAAAAGATGTTTCTGCTCTTCCCCAAAGTACTATTCCATATCATTTAGTTTTATTTTATTCTTATGACTTTACAGAACCAAAACTTATTTTTTTAACTCTTTCTACATATTGATACTGTCTTAGTTACTCTTCTCTCATTGCTGGGACAAATACCCGACCCTCAAAATGAAGGAAGGAAAGGTTTATTTAGCTCACAGTTACTAGGAGTTTCAGTCCATATTAAGCTGGCTCCAAAGCAGAGAGGCATATGGCAGAAAACAACCTTTCAAGGTGGCGTGCAAGAGCAAGAACACAGGGAGAGAGCTAGCAGCAGCTCAAGCAGCTAACTTCTTTTCCTACCTCAGGGTAGGGGCAGCACCCATTTCCACCATAATCAATTAGAAATTCCAGCAGCAGCCCCATGACAGCATGAGGCTTTGGGAGGACACCTATAGATAGATAGATAGATAGATAGATAGATAGATAGATAGATAGATAGACAGACAGACAAAGATAGATAGATAGATAGATAGATAGATAGACAGACAGACATACAGACAGATAGATATATTCAATAAGCTACTAATTGAACTTTTCATCTGTATGCAGAATCCAACCGGCTCTTTGCCTCCAGCACTGCACCGCTCTTCCAAATCACTGTCCTCATATTTCTGATTGGTCACTTGGCCTTAACATGAGTCTTTCTCCTTCTGCCCTTCACCGCCTTTGACTTCTTGTTATAGAGATGCTTTTTGACATATGTTGAGTCAAAGCATTCTAGCAGAGTCTTAGATTACTCAAGATAAAACCTAAATCCCTATACAACGTGCCACCTGTTCCTTTTCTACTCTTCTTTCTCTTCCTTTCCTGATTTTTCATTCTGCACATACTTTAATTTCTCCCTCAGAGACTTTTCCTTCTCTATTCCAGACATACTTGTCATAAGAACTTGAAGAAGTCACTTTTCCATCTCTTTCAGCCCTTCACATGTAATCACACATGTGGTAATTATGCTTTATTTTATCTTGAAGTGATTGTGAATTTCTTTTTTTTTTAAGTAATTTTTTTTTCTTTAAAAATGTTTTTCTTATTTTAGAACTTTTGTTTGTTTGTTTATTTATTTTTTTATGGCTGGCTCAGCCTGCCTTGAGGGCAGGGCTGGTACAGCATGTGGTGCCAGGGATCAAACCGTGGTCCCTGCAGCCGCCCAAGCTTTCCTAAGCAGGCGCTTTAGACCACTGAGCCATCCTGCCGGGCTCCAGTGATTGTGAATTTCTGACCTTCATTTTATATTTTATTTGTATTATTGTTTGTAATCTTCCACTATCACATAAACTTCATGATAGTACAGATATCAATGTATTTTATTTATATAAGAGAACAGAAATATTTTATAGGCATAAATAAATACATAAACGAACCTTGAATTTAAATGGGAGTAAATTGAAGTTTATGGAGGCAAGTACCTTCTGAACGTCCATAAAATCAGTCAGTGATAGGTAGAAATGAGAAAGGTAACTAAATGAAAGGGTAAATAAAGGCATTAGCGACAGTGTAGACAATGCCAAAAAATTGAGTGATGGGTTATACACAGATACACAGCCTTCATGTTGATGAAGGCTGAGTTGTACAGAACTCCTTTGTAAGAACTTAACTCAGTGTAGGCTGGAGAGTTTTAGGCTGCAGGGAAGAATGATCCTGGATACATAGAAGATGGAAAGCAATGTGTTATGGCTTCAATATATTAAGTTACAACATTTATACATCTGTCCATTTTTTCTGGCTGCTGTTTTTCATTGCTCAGATTGAGAAAGTTGTACAGGAGAGACATACGGTGGTTTATATAACTCTTTTCATTGTCTGTTTCTTAAATTAAAAAAAGTACTTATTTATCCAAGCTATTATCTTTATTATCAGCATCTCAGGCTTTCTAAAATATCAACATATTTAACTTATTTGCCAATATCCCTGCAAACTTGCCTTGGATAATGAAGCCTGTGCTAGAATCATAATGATTCCATGGTGAGTCCAGCTCTTGCTGATCGGTAACACCCCAGGCGTGGTCTGGCTGCAACCCCATGAATCACTTTTACTCCGGTCACTATTTCCCTTGCTAATCTTGCATCACTTATCATTGATTGTTTTTTTACAGAAGAGATGGACATAGAGGTGGAGTACAGAGCTTCAAGTTCTGCCATGTGTGAGATGATAACCATATCCATGCTCTAGATTCTTTAGGATCCTCTACTTCCTCCAATATTATTGCAACGTGAGATTGAAAAGATTAAGGTAACTGTTAGTGGCATTTAGTTCTGTCCTGCTGTTATACTGAGTATAACATCTACATACCACTTGCAAACTGCAAATCAACATTATACTTAGAAATATTTCAAAGTGCAAGAATGTTATAGAAGCTGAGGTCCTTGTCCCTTCTTAAATCTCCATTCACCCTCTAGACATGCTTTAGCCCTTTTCAAAAGCTCTAAATTGCGCATATTTCCCTTTCTAATTCCAAATTCTTCAACCTGAATTTTCCATTTGAACCCATATATTCAAAGTGATTTACCAGACACTAGAAAATATGAAAACATAATTTGAGTATTTTGAGTATTATCTACTATCTAAACAGCCAAACCTCCAGCTTTCATTCTGCTCTTTGGCTCTTATTAAGATATTGAGAAGAATTGATTGGGTTCTTCATATTCTGTTACACATTTAAAAATAAGAAAGTAAAACAATCAAGTGATTATCCAACTATTTTCATTTTGCGGATTAAATAAAACCTTGAAATTCAAGTAGTGAATCAAGGGACTCTGCCTAAAGTCACTTAGCTAATAGGCTCAGGAGTTTTTTGAATCACATTTTCCAGAGATGGGAAGAATGTTCATTTTCTCATCTCTCTGCATCTCAGTTCTGGACGATGTAGAAAGGAAATGCTCAATAAAACGTCTCAGTTCAACTAAAACTGTTTTGTGATAGGGTTACATCTAATATCCTGCAGGGAAGAGACAAAGGCAGCCACAGGAGCTGTACCTACAGGTTTGGATGCCAGTGTCACAGGTCTTGTTGCTTTCTTTATTATCAGTAAGCTTTGATGGCCGCCTGTGTCTGTGGTTTGGATGGGAATTTATAGCAATGCTTCCTCCAGCCCATATGCATAGCACGTTGCGCAAGCCATTTACTTGTGCCTTGGGATTCAGTGCTGTATACTGCAGGTTATGCAGCTAAAGCATCCATAACTGTGCCAAGGAAATTTAAAAACGATAGAGTCCTAAATCTCCAGGAGGTTCAACGCCAGACATCATGTCAGTGGAGTGGAGCCTGATTAGGAGCTATTTCCCCTTACTACCTAATGGGAGAATCATTTATTTTCCAGGCAGGAGACATGAATCCTCTGACAATATTCTATTACGATGTTACCTCAAATTAGATAAGTTGATTTGATAAATGCAAATGCAGAAGATTGACAGTTAGTACATTTTGTCTCTTTTAAAAGCATTTAAAATTTTTTAAAGGAATTCAGTGTAAATCTCAAATTCACATTCCTTTATCAAAAATAGCAACTTGAAAACTTCATTTTATCCTGAGTGCCAGGTATCCTGTCCTTGTCCTCCCTGTAAAGAAAACTCCTACAACTGATAAGCATCTACATCCTCCCAATTCTGCTTGGTACAGTAGAGGAATAAAACTAGATATGTGTTATGATTTGGAGAACCAACAAAATAATATGTGTTTAAAGTTTCACTGTTGCTTTAACAGCTAGTGCCAGCGTTCTGAAAGAGACTTTGACTATATATTTTTACAATTTGGATTTAGCTATCATAGAGAAGAAAGCTTAGTTTGGAGCCTGGAGAGAAAAACTGCTGGTGACATAGAAACATTCACTATTGGCCCTGCATCTTCCATAGTGCTTGGCATAAGTTCACATCCAACACGTTTGTTGAAATGACTGATCCACATTTTCAGTGACTAAAGCATAAATTTACAAAAAACAAAGTGCTAACTTATCACTGTCTGGCTACAAGACAATTTTGATCATATTATTGTGTCCTTTCCCAACATGAAGAGAGAAGTCGGACCCAGAGAGTTGACATAATTTGTCCAGAGTTACACAGTTCCTTTGAGACTAAGATAGGGTTGTACTTTGGTTGTTCTGCCAAGGAGTCCATGTTCCCCTGCAACCACCAAAAAAGTAGTCCTGGGTTATGTAGTCTGTGCCACAGTTGACATGGCATTTCTACACATTTTTCTGGTAGAATATATTAGTGCGTCTGTTACCTTCTTAGCTCTTCTTAGAAATTAAAGTTACCTAACATTACCCTACTACAACACGAGACACAGTTTTCCTCTCTGGTTTACTGCTAGGTGTCATTTATTGTAGTCTTTTTTTTTTTTAATTAAGATACTTGATATTTAAGAAAATGAAGAATTTATTTCATGATTTCCCCTTTTTTCCCCATTCAATCTGAAATTATGTTTCACTTCATTTTACTTTATTTTTATAAGAGTCTATAATCATTTTTTGCTGGTAATAAACAATAATACAATTGAGTGTTATTGTTTTTAAAGAAGGCGGGCACTACTGGAATAAGTTTCAATAAGCAATTTACTATTTCCTTAGTAGAAGTGGAAAGACACTACAGTCAGTTTTTCCTTTGAAGGTGACCTGGAAAAAGAAAAAAGATGGACACTATCAATCAGAATTAAAAATATTAGTGGGAAAAAAGTCTCATTTCCTCTATAGCCTAATGGCATAAGTATATTTGTGATTGAGGCAAAGTCCATTTCACACGAGGCTCATACCTGCACTGGATCTCCAAAATGACTCACTGCTATTCCTATCCACGTGCTGGATTAGCTATTTCAATTTCATAAATACATTATTTTATTTAGTTCGTTGCAGTCAAAAATTAGGGAAAGTAAATATTATTCTCCAATAAAGTATAAAGTTGCAGAAATAGCAACCCTTGTTTTTCATATTTTTAAATAAACTGCGCATCTATCCCTCCCCACGACAGCCAGGGGAATTTAAACAAGTGACAAGTCACCGAGTCAGCTGTTAAAACTTGCTTCTATCCGATATGTCAAGCCCATTTGCATTCCTCCTCAAGAACAATATGGCCACAAATGCCAGTACATAAATTATCTCCAACTGGAGGTGGAAGCACTCCCTGGAAGCTGACAGAACATCACTCCAAAATATCTTAGATAACTCATAAATAAAGAAGCCTGCTTTTGTGAGCCAGGACAGATAATAAAATGCCACAGAATGGATGGATGTGCACTTTGGAGTCTCACAGTACAAACTGGAGTGAAAACCCAGAACTGTTACTTCTATTTCGTTAGCATTGTCAGTTAAAAGTCAGTTAAGTTTCTGAGCTTCGGGTTTTTCCATCTTAAAGTTTTCAACTTGGATATAATCACTTCCTTTACAGTGCAGTTATAAGAGACAGAGAAGAAAATGTTTGTGAATACTGGTTGCCATTTAGAAGTGATTTCTCTTTCCTTCTGTAACATACTGAAAATGTTCATGCAAAAACCAGATTCTGTTAAAATTTATAATGAGGGAATTTTAAAGATGATTTCAAAAATAATACTCTTTTAAGTTCTACTAAACCAAGCATTCATTTTATACTGTGCCATAAGAAAAAAAAAATTTCTATTGCATATTTGTGCTTCATAATTACTCATTGTATAATAGTAGTCTCATTTTGTAGTGAATTTGCTGGTCAGAGAGGGTAGAGTATCTGACGTATTGTCATTAATATAGCACTTAAAGAATTTTTAAAGTAGCTATATATAGAGTGTAGTATGCATGAGACAATAAATGCAATAGTAGAGAAATAGAAAAATGTGAGATATTAGCTCATCTGGCAGTATGGGGGACTGTTGACTTGAGCCTTTTACAACTCAGCATATTAATATGGCTTTCCCTTTTATACCTTATGGTTAGACTTTCCTGCTGGAGGTTAAGACCAAGATAAAGCAAGACCTGTGTTACATAGGGGGAGGGGGGATAGCTCCGTTGCACAAGTGCCTGCCTGGCAAGAGCAAGGTCATGAGTTTGAACCCTGGTACCCCTCTCCCCCCAAAGACCTATGTTACAGGAATATGTAACTTTTGTATCTGAGAAGGTCAGTCAGGTCCCTTCAGGGTTTATCCTGGAACCATCTACTGTGATTTGCATGCTTTTGTCAGTGTCAGCCATCTGGATGAATCATGGCCACTGCTTGACCATTTTGCTCTCTGTGGAATCCTGAGAGCATCTTTTCTCTCTAGGTAACTCTCACTACTTTTATGGACTATTGGACTAAATATGCAGCTACTTTCTCTTTGTGCAATGAAAAGAAAGATCTGCACTTGCATGTTGTACTCTGAACAACTACAATGGTGACAACATTATGCAAGTATTAACTATTGTAAATAAAATAATAATAACAAATTTTTAAAAAGTGTAAGATAAAGGACTATCCAATGACTAGACAAAGGGACAGTGCAGGTAGCAATGCTGCTGGGACCTCCAGAGATACATTCGTAGGGCATGGGTGCCGTGAGGGAAAAGAGATTCTAACAGAATCCAGCACCTGGGATGTAATGCAGAGATGGAATGAAAGGGTCAAGTAGGGATCAATAAGACGGAGGAAGCAATTCAGTAAGTTAAAGATATAATGGCTCAGAGCTGCCATAAGGGGTCTGGAGAAAGGAAGAGTCCAAACGTTTCTTGTTTAAGGTTATCCGGTGCAGATACATTGGGTGATGTCTGGGACTTCTGGCTTCCAGCTTTAGGCATGGGCAAAACTATCTTTCCTATATTATGTGCAAGATACGGGCATCCTAGCGTCATGCATTCACATGGATCCAATTTACTGCTCCCGTGGCACCTCTAAATCTCAAACCAGCAATCAATGGTGCTTGTTTTCTAGAAAGCATGGGCTATGACTGTTTCTACCTGAAGCATTTTTCTCGCAACATATGGGAGTTTTGTAGTTGGCTCTATACATTCTAATCATGGTAGCCGCTCTCTGTTACTGAGGCTTTTCATTTATCTCTTTGTCTCAATTGCTAATATGTTTGACAGCGAGCCGATTTTCCCTTGTCGTGCATGCAGGCATGCTGATCAGCCAGCAGATGCTGCCCTGCTGCGTGCAACGGAGCAGCGGCACTGGTGCTGCAGCTTGAGTTGCCCTCAGCGCACAGCAGAGGCAGCTGTGGCAGTTGCAGGCAAATGCGCTCATGGATGCTGGAGTTTTTCAGAGAGCAAAGGGCTGTGCAGAAATCCTTTCAGTCTCAGATATATTTTGACTTAACTAGAACATTCTTATTGGAAAGCACTTAGAGTGAATCACATTTGTTTAACTGATGGTAACCGGAGGAACCAGGATCCTCAGGATGGAAGTAAACAGATGAAACCTGAAACGGTTCACGACTGGTCATAAGAAAATCTCCACAGACACATAGAGCTCCACAGGCAGAGAGACCTGAGCCATAGACTTGGAGCTCCCCAACCTGAGCTCAGGGAGACTCTGGGCAAGTTAGCTCATTCTGTCACAGCAGTGAAATGAGGTGACACTTGTAAAATTGTGAGCAGATTGACGGGCTGATAGTAATTGCTCAGTAATTATAGTTTGCTCGCACTGTTCTTAATATTAATAATGATGATTACTGTTATTAAAGTACCAAGAGTCAGGAACAATGATGGCTTGAGATCACAGTCTTGATTATTTGTATGGAAAGATTTTCAAGTATATTTCATTTTCTAAAATGATTTACGCAAAGCACTGTTAATAGGTTTCTATGTGACCTCTCAATTATCCCTCTGAATGTGGCTAATGTTTAGCATTATTTTGTGATTTTAGATTTTCTCAAAAAAAAAAATAAAAAGATTGAGCCGGGCGTGGTGGCACACGCCTGTAATCCCAGCACTCGGGAGGCTGAGGCAGGAGGATTGGTGTGAGTTCGAGACCAGCCTGAGCTACAAAAGTGAGCTCAAGGCCAGCCTCAACTGCATAGCGAGACCCTGTCTCAAAAAGACAAAAAAAAAAAAAAAAAAAAAAAAAAAAAAAAAAAAAAAAAAAAAAAAAAAAAAAAAAGTTTGGGAGAGATCTTTTACCACTAGATTTTTTTTTTTTTTTTTTTTTTTGTACTCAGTTAAGACAATGAGAAAATGGTGGAGAAAACTCATCTTACTCTGCTGTTTTTAAACAGAGTGAGAAATTGGTGATTCTTTTTCTCAGCTTCTGAATATATAGTTCGGAAATAACATTTCTCTACATACATTTCTCTAAGTTTTGCTACAGAAACTAAAAAAGGACACTACCGTTGATATTTTCTTATAAAATGCATATCATTAAGTTCAGAAGGCCCTCATTTTGTATTATGGTTTGAATGTGGCTTGAGAGAGCAGGGTGCCTTAGGATTTTCTGCATTGGTAGGTCATTGTGAGAGTGTAGGTAGGTGAAATGCTTAAGAAATGAGACTGAGCAGGGAGTACTGAGGTCCTTAAAAACAGCAACACTCTTGGAGAAGGAGGATGTAGATCTTCAGCTCCCATAAGAGCACCTTATAAAAAAAAAAAGATAATCACTGCTTGAGTAGCTGGGATTATAAGCATGCATTACCATGTCCAGATTTAATTTTAACTTCTTTGTAGCTAACATTTTCAGGTATGTTGTTAGAACAATAGAGTAGACTAATGCAATTTTCTTGAAGTCCCACCCACTCAAAAAAAAAACCAAAACAATATACAACAATGTTATGTTAGGAGGTAACTAACACTCAAAGCAACCAAAATATTACTTTAAACGTATGCTATTTGGGGGTTAAATTTTTGAAAAATGGCATTTTTAGTTTAATCTCAATGCTATTCTGACACCTACCAATGTTTGTGTTAGAATCCATAATGCTGTTATGAGGTATATATTAGGAAATTGAGAGGTCTTCCTACAAAACCTAGCAAAAATAGCTTACCAAAACCCTAGAATAGATAAACCATTTGTTCCTAAGGGAGAGAGAGAGAGATAGTGTATAATTTTACCTTAAAGGGAAAATATTAAATACTGGTACTCCTCCAAATAGACAATTCCTTTTATAGAGATAATTTTGAACATTTTAGTATAACAGTTTAAGATTCTTCTGTAATTGTAGGTTTCATAGTACAAGGCCTGGTAAAAGACGAGTACCACACAAGACTATATACTTCAAAGTGTAAGAATAAGCTTCTTATTTTTTTCTTAAAAGCACAGATGTGCCCAGGAATATCAAATATCATTTTGCATAAAGGGAAGAGAGCTAAATTGCTAATGAAAAGAAACACAGATACTATTTGAAAAAAAAAAAAAAGAATTACAATATTTGGAGCTAATTCTTTTCTTATCAAGTTGTAAAATTGATGTTTTACAGGGAAAATCAGGAGCTGTGGAGAAAGCCCAGCTGTCTAACTGTGTGCCTGACAAGAGCAAAGACCCAGTTTCGATCCCCAGTGCCACACACCGTGCTGGACATGGAAACCCGGTGTCATGGCGTACACATGTAATTCCAGTGTGTGGGAGGAACGTACTATATGAGTTCGAGCTGCATAACAAGACCTTGTACTAAATAAATAAATAAATAAATAAATAAATAAATAAATAAATATATAATTTTTAAAAATTGAAAGGGAAGATCATGATATAAAATACAATACCATTTAATCACATATCATTTTTTTTAAAAATCTCAACTTCAAGACAACATTAATTTTAACCTACTTATATTTAAGATAAAATATAACAGCATCAGATCCCATATACACACTCTCTGGCAGCAGAAAAGTGAAATGTGGAAAACATTCTAAGAGAGAGAGGGTGAAAACAATACTCCCCCAGCATGGGAGTGCTCGTAAAATAAAAACAAATCTCTTTGTAAAAGCCTTTCAGGATTCTGAAGGTCCCTTCTCCAGGGTCTAGGGCCGTGATGGGCTGAGTAACTACTGCATCCCATGAATAATTATTTCTGTCCCGAGTGCTCGCCAGCATGACGCGTCTTCATTTCATTAAGGGGAAGAAGGACAGGCTGGAATTGGTGCTGGCAGAATTCATTTATCACATTTTAATGGAGAAGCAGCTTCGGCAGGGTTGGCCTAATGAGATATTTCTGAAGAAATTAGCCAGTTTCTATTAAAGGGCAGTCTCGTGTCTGTCCACACTGATGATCGATGGCAGGGGCCAGGCACAAGGACACTCCTGCCCCACCTCCTTTTTGCTTTGATTTCCTGAGGTGCATGATCATTTTTACAGGGTCTACCTTACCAACACTTGAATGAATCATCGTTGCAAATAGAGAGCAAACTTTACTGTGGAGGAAAGGCCCTGATACACATTTGTGGGTTTAATATATTGTGTATACCAGATTGCCCGGATTTGAGGAACCACACTGAAATTACTCATGTGCAAGGCCTGCAAAATAAGTGGAAAGTGGTTTCTCACTTTTGTTACTGTTCTTGTGGGACTCGGGAAGTAAATGCAATCAAATTCATTCTGAGAGAATTAACCTCTCAAAATTTTGGAAAATTTCCAAAATCTGTAGTTGTATTTTGAGCCAGACTCGGTTTACCAAAATATAAGGCGCATGACACTTGTAACAGCCACACAAATGGTTTCACATTCTGAAGTCCTTCTTCCTGCATGATTGCTCCAGCAAGATCAGCAGTCCATAGCGCTAAAGCGCATCCCATCTACCTGAATAAATAATTGGTTATGTGGCTGCCACACCATAGCTATTTTCCTATTGGGAAAGGAGATGTAGGTTCAAGTTAAAAGAGACTTTCAGACAGTTTAAATTCAGCAGAGCCTGTTTTCTTTTTCTCGCAAAAATGACTCATGAGTCCAGATCATTCAGAACTATAAGAGGCTGAAAGAAGTCACACTGCAGCATGGGTGGTAGGCATGGGTTGTTATTGCTTGGCTGAAACTCGGGGAGTTTTCATAGGACTAAATTAAGTTTGTAATTAAACTAGGCTTTGATTTAGTTAGTAGGCAGGCACTCCAGGTACAGAGGGGGCCTCAGGCCACTAGCCTTTTGATGACTGTATTTATTGTTTGGACCCTTACTAAATAAATTACATAAAGATAGAGAAGGAGTTGAAACTTAGGGATGCATAGTCCATTTACAAAGAGAATTAGGGAGTACAACTGACAGTGTACTTTTCTGTGCTAAAAGGCAAGAGACCAGACTCTTTCTGATTTATATAACAAATATTTACTTAATTCACACTTAGGCTAGGTGAGATACTATATGAAAAATGGAAAGTCATTAATGAATAAAGTTTCTATTATAAATTATCACATATTCTTTTGATCAATATCCAGAAAATACTGAAATAAATAAATAAATAAATAAATCTTGATTGTGCAATGTTTATTAGCTTATCCTAAAACATCACTAGTATTAGGTAACTTTTAATATCATAGTATTGTATGTGGTATGTTTTCTACTGGTGTCCACCCTGTAATAGGTATCCTTTGAGATTTAAGCATTTCTGGGGCTGAGGAGATAGCTCTGTGGCACAAGTGCCTGCCTGGCAAGTGCAAGGTCATGAGTTTGAGCTTTGGTCTCACAAAGAAAACAAAAAGAAAGAGAGAGAGAGACAGAGAGAGAGAAAGAGAGAGAGAAAGAGAGAGAGAGAGAGAGAGAGAGAGAGAGAGAGATAGCGAGAAAGAGAAAGAGAAAGAACTAAGCATTTCTCATATTACAAAATATTCTTAGTTTGGACACTACTTAATTGAAAATATAGACGAGCAGATTTTCTAGTATATAATTAGTGAGAAAAATTTGAATGACAATTAACTTAAGTGAATATGTGAAAGAAAAAGGAAAACCACTATAATTCTGTGAATGTTTCCAGCGAAGGGAAAGGAAGGAGGGAGGAAGGCAGAGAGGAAGGGAGAGAGAGGCACAGAGAGAGAGAGAGAGAGAGAGAGACAGAGACAGAGACAGAGACAGAGACAGAGAGAGACAGAGAGAGCAATGAAGGGGAATTACTTTAATAAACATGGTGGCAAATGAAATTAGAGAGGCAGATGATTTGGCAGAAAAGAACAGTGATCTTGGCAGTACTAAGTTAGACGGATTCAAACAAAAAGTGTGCAACATAAGTAGGAAACAGAAGGTTACAATAAACAAAGCTGGAAGTGTGTTGGTGATGACTGCATGCTTGGCTTGCTGCCTTATCAGGTCTCCATTTGTTGTCCAAACTTCGCAGACTTTCTATGCACTGCAGGCCTTGACATTTTTTTTTTCCTAGAAAAATGTGCTTTCCTAGGGTCATGATGGAGTTTGCAACGGCTGTACAATATGATGATCATCAGCTATGTGCTCAGAAATCACTTGTGTATACAGAGAGATGTCCTTAATTGTATGAATTCTTAATGGACAGGTGGCTAGAAGTTACACAGTGGCCACTGCACAAATAAGGGATAATTTTCTCACTACAGGAAGATGATGGGAGTAGCACTGCCCTGAAAGCACTCATTACTCAGCTATTGGAAAAGACAAACTTGAGTCTTTTATAAGCAGGTGGATGGAACTCAAGATTACTTGGAATGAAGCAAACCAAAGCCACATGTGTAAACATCATATTGTCACCTTAGTGTAAGAACCTGGAAGAATAAATAGAGTCTGAAAGATATAATAGATTCTGTGAAAGAAAAAGAAACTGCTCAGAGAAAAAGAGCAACTGGGATAAAATAAAGGAGAAAAAGAAAGAAGAGAGGGAAATATATATATATATATATAATGTATATTGCTGGTTTCTATTGGTCTACTGAAAGAACAGTTAATGCTCAATTGTTTTGCTCAATTTTGCATGATTATATCTGGTACTCTGAATAATTTGTACACAACAACATGCAATATAATAATCAGTATAGAATTCATCATGTTTAATGAAATTCTGTGTCATTCCTAATGTTTATATTATTTTTATTATATTTTTAAAAAGACAGGTAAAATAAGCAAAAACATAATAATAAAGGGACTGAGAGATGACTGCATGTAGTTCTTTGGAATGGATATTGAATAAATTTGTGTACTTTGTGTACACATTGCTTTTTCAGAGACTGGGTTAAGGTAGCTTCTTTTTATCTGCTCTTTTTTTTTTCCTTCTTTAAATTTTATTTTAAACAGTAAAAATAGCGGAAACAAAGATAGAAAAAACAATAACAAGAGCACATATACTACAGAATTTCTAAACGAGAAAAGTTTGACAATGGTTGCATTACATATTTTCATCATCAAATCAGTATAGACCAACAGACATAGGTCTGTAAGATGGATCAAACAATTAAACATTAACACTTCTAATAAACATTAATTTAATTAACTCTTCCAAATGCATTTTGTAGTGCAGTCACTGTTGTAAAAAAAAAAAAAAATTATAGGTGTGGACAATGCAGAAAACACAAGGTCCTGAGATTGATTCTTGGTACCGCCCAAAATTTATTTATTTATTTATTTATTTATTTATTTATTTATTTATTTATTTATTTATTCATTCATTCATTCATTCATTTATTTCTCCTTTGGAGTCTTTTTTTGTATCTTTTTTTTTCAAGTTTCAATTTTTTATTGTTTAAATTTAACAATGGTTATATTATATATTTTCATCATCAGATCAGTTTAGATTAATACATATAGGTATATAAGATTGATCAAACAATTAAACATTAACCCTTCTAAATCAACATTACTTTTTTTTCTTTTCCCCTTTCTTTTCTTTGAAAGTTGACATATTGCATATGAAAAAATGATTGTTTTGTTATACAGGTCTTGCTTCGACTTGCCCTTGACCACCCAGCAAGAAAAAAAGTGCTTAATTACAATGCATGAAACGCAGAGCTAGATTGGTGAGATGAGCTTTAGGAGGCTTAGATTCAATAGCCTCCAACGTCACAAGCTTCACTGGTGACCCACTGCACTTGCAGAACATTTGACTGTGTATGTATCTGCTTCCTCTTAGTCCAAAGAGAAATATATTCTTTTCCTTTTTTTTTTTTTTTTTCTAAGCAGCATCAGTAAGGAGGTGGGTCATGCCCACACACTCTAGTCTGTAGAACGATTGTGAGGACAATATCTGCTCTTTTTTTATTTTGAGAAGTAAAAACAAATAGCAAAAACAAAGGCAAAAACAGAGGAACAAGCGACACTGCCCATGATACAGTTTCAAAGCAAGAATAAAAATTTAACAATGGTTGTTATATCATATGCTTTCATCATCAAATATGTTGCTCAGGTTAACAGATGTAGTAATGTAAAATTGGTGAAATTGGTGAATAATTGAACATTAATGTTTTTTTTGTATCCCAGGCTGGTCTTGAACTCACAGCAATCCTCCTGCCTCAACCTCCCGAGTGCTGGGATTACAGGTGTGAGCCACAATGCCCGGCTTGAACATTAATGTTAATTTCAATAAACTTTAATTTTTTTCTTGTCCTTTTATTTTTGTTAGTTTATTTTAGAGAGAGAATATAAATTGACAATCCATTAGAAATAGCATACATTTGGAAGAACAAGATGAGAGGATTCAACCTTGGCTTCTGTATTGCATTTTGCCTTTTTGATGTAGTTGCTCAGGCTACAGATAGTAGCATATAGAGTTAGTTAACACGAGAATTTTATTTTATTTTTATTTTATTTCTTGTTTCAGAACTTTTGTTTGTTTATTTATTTTTTATGGCCGGCTCAGCCTTCCCTGAGGGCAGGGCTGGAGCAGCATGTGGTGCTAGGGATCGAACCTTGGTTCCTGCAGCCGATTGCAGGCGCTTTAGACCACTGAGCCATCCTGCCGGGCCCCAAGACAAGAATTTTAAACATTAACTGCTTCTTCCAAAAACCTGATGGAATTGAACACTGCTACCATCTCAGCTATCCCAAATATACGTTTGCATGACTGTCCCCCTTATTTTTCTTCCATCTCTTTTTCCTTTCCCTCATCTTTATTGTTTATTCCTTACATTCAGTTTCTCTTCATTTTACTATATCTATTATTCCTATCATATTTTATTTATACTTTCAAGTTCTCACACTAGGGAGACAATATACATTTACACATGTGTGTTTGATTTATTTCATTTGTAAGTATAGCCTCTAGTTGCATCCATTTACCTATGAAAGCCTCAATATTGTTTTGCTTTATAGCTGAGTACTACTTCATTGTATAAAAATACCACATTTTTTATCCATTCCTCAGTTGTTTCAAAGATTTCATTATGACCAATTGTGCTGCTATACACATGGTTGCACACATATCACTGCGGTATGATGCTTTCAGTTCTTTTGGAAAAAAATACCCAGAAGTGGAATACCTGGATTAAATGGGACTTTCAATTCTAGTTTTTTTGAGGTGTCTCCAAACTGATTTCCATAGTGGTTGTACCAGTCTATATTCCTACAAACAGCAGAAAAGCATTCCTTTTTCACCACAGCTTCTCTCACATTAGTTATTTGTTTATTTCTTCCTTTGTTCTTTCTTTCTTTTTTTCTTTCTTTCTTTCTTTCATTCTTTCTTTCTTTCTTTTTCTTTCTCTCCTTCTTTCTTTCCTTCTTTCTGCATTACTGGGGATTGAACTAAGTACTTTGCACTTGCCAGGTAAGTGTTTATGCTGCAAAGCTATCTTCCAAGTCCTTTAGTTAATTCCTTTAAGGTAACCTGGAGTGAGATAGTGTGTCAATGTTGTTTTAATTTGCATTTCTTGGATGACTAGTGTATTGGAAAATGTTTTTATGTATTTATTTGCTAGTTGTACTTCTTTCTCTGAGAAGTATATATTCATCTCAGATGCCCACTTTTGGATTAAGTCTTTGAATTTTAGGGGCCTGATTTTTTTTTTCTAGTACTTTTTATTCTAGATAGAAGTCCTTTGTCTGAATGACTATTGGTTAAGATTTTTCCCAAATTGTGGGCGTATTTTCACTGGTGGTGTCTTTTGATGTGCAGAAACTTCACCACAAGATTAAATCCCAGCTGTTGATTCTTTGAAGCATTTCCCATATAGTTTATTTTTTGTTCATGAACTCACCGTCTACCCCAATGTCTTCAAGATTTCCACCTACTTTCTCTTCTAGTACAGTTAATATTTCTGTTTTATTTTTTGAGAGTTTCAAAATATGTTAGTAGTACATTTGCAATAGTGGAGACACTGCATATTCTTGTCCTCACAAATGTTATGACAAATTTTCTCTGGGCACCTGCTCCTCAAGTACCTGGAGACTTTCTGGCAGACTAGTTATGTAAGTTACCTCTTGCCATCTCCATGCTGCAGGGATCTACCTGGTAGGTCTGCGTTTCAGTCTGAACTCCACTGAGCCTAGAAGAATGTCTCAGCTCAGTGTATTAAGCACAGCCCACCCCTTCTTCCTGAGGCTGCCTTGCTATATTCAGGTCACTTGTTCTGGCTGCCTTTACAGCTTTACACCGCTGCACTTGGCCCACAGCCTGGCCTCCTCTACTTTTTTTGTGTGTGTCACTATTGACCTGTAGGTTCTGGCCTCCTCTACTGCTCCACGCTGCCTTGCTCAGCCCACAGGCCTGGCCACCTCTCTTTATCTGCTCCTCTTCTTCCTCTTCCTCTTCCTATTCCTCTTATTGTTCTTTTTCTTCTCCTCCTACTTCTTTCTTCCTCTTCCTTCTCCTCCTCCTTCTTCTTTTTCTTCTTCATTTATCACATATGATTAGACGTTATGAATTTTATTATTATTTATTATTGTCTTTCCCACCCACTTGCGTGGGCTGTATTGGGAAGAAGCTCTTTTTTCCATGTTGGTTCCATTTTCTATCTTTTAATATATTTTGCAAGAGTACACTGTTTGAGTACATGCATAAAATGGTGTAAACTGTTTAGTATATTCTTGTGAAATTATTAATAAACCCACACAACTTCCAAGACAGCCAATTACATGCCATAGGTTACCTGAGGCATTCAAGGACTGGTTGCATCAGCAGGTAGGCAGGATAACCATCTCTTCAGTCTCTTAACTCATCTGTATTAATTATACCACAATCTTGATGATGGGTACAATGCTATGATTGATTCTGGTGTCCTAAATCACTATTATATCTAGGTAGTTCTCATCTTGAAGCTGAATATCTATTTTGCAGATATTGTCTTAGGGAATCAAATCTGAGGCTAGGAGTATATTACAGAATCTGTGAAATGGCCATAGCACTAGGGTATGCCATGCTGCATAATGACTTATCATCCAGGCACAAATAATTACTCATTATCTTCATTTAAACCCAGCATTATACCAAGCAAAAATGTTTTCAGTCACACCTGCCATGGCCCTTTGTGTAAATACAAATTCCCTTTTCTAAATCACAAGGAAAAGAGCATGCAGGCCCCATTGGGAGTAGTCAGCACATTTGATCTGTGGGACTCAAAAGAGCTGCGAGGCTTCAACAAGGTCAAATTCAGGTTTAAGCACTGGTGAAGGAAACACACACAGTTGTGAGAACTCAAGCTGAGTTTCTTGGACAGAAAAAAAAAAAGAAGCCATATCAACAACTAGGAAAGTGTCTTCTACAAGGTGGACACTGAGCATGGCCTGGTAATTAATTTTCATGGTTGTCAGTGTAAAACACGGCGTAGACAGTCCCCACATGGTTCTGAAGACCACTGGGTGTTAGGATGAGTAGGCTGGAGGAACTTGAGAGGCTGATAAGCTTACGCACATTGAGTAAAGCTGGCTCCTCTTCTACTTCTCACACACTAAAGGACATGTTGGAGTAGAGCCCTGAGAAGAGACCACCACTACCATCGCATTTGTGTTCATCCCATCCTCAAGCCCTTCCGAGACAGCCTGGAGAGGAGCAGCTGCTGCCGGTGAGGTTCTCCAGCACTTAGGATACCACCACCGGGGATTAAGCTGGCGCCAGAAGCAGCGGGAAAGCTCTGGGAGAGGAATTATTGTCTCTCCTAAGATAAAAGCAAAAACAAATACAAAAACAAACTTTTATATTTTAAGTGTCTCAAACCAGTTTTCTTGGAGACCTGTCACTCTTTAAAAAAAAAAAAAACTGCTTTTCAGAGGTTTTCATGAATATTGAAATGACATTTTGTTCCTGTTAGTGTTATATGTTAATTACTTGGAAATTCTTTACAAAGCAAGAACATTGACAAAACAGCTAGAAACAAAACAAAAATAAAATCAAAAAGTTAATTTGCTCTCCAGTGTGAAGCAGTTTTCTCACAAAAAAAGTAGCCAGTCAATTTATTGAACAGAAAAGAATCAATGCTTTCTCTCCATCCTGTTTTCATGTCTTGGAGGATCTGGCTATTATTATTGGTAGGACTATATTCAGGAAGTAAAATAAGAGAGCATCTCAGTCAGGAATTTCTTCTTTTTTATACTTAGGGTGTTTACTGTGAGTCATCATAACAAAAAAAATGCAACTTTCATAATATAGTAACCTTGTGTTCTAATGTAGAGAAGATGACAGTAGTTTATCCACTCTTTTTTTAAATGTATTTATTTATTAGAGTCTTGCTATATAGTTCAGACTCATAGTGATCTCCTGTCTCAGCCTCTCCAGCGCTAGGATTATGTGGGTGTACCACCATGTCTGATTCTAGAGGCCAGCATAGCATGTGGTACCAGGGAACAAACTCAGGTCCTTGAACTTGCCAAGCCTGTACTGAGACCAGGAAAGAGAGGTTTATTTAGCTTACAGTTAGTGGAGGTTTCAGTCCATACTCAGCTGACTGTAAGACAGAGTGGCACATGGCAGAGGGCAGCTGTTCATGATGGCAGAAAACAGCAAAACATCAAGAGCAAAAGGGAGGAGCAGCAGCGACAATAGTTACAAAGAGCAAGTCTGTCTCCATTACATTGCACTCAGTCTATCTGCCCCAGGCTGGGTGTAGCACTCACACCCATAATCCCAGTGCTGGATCATGCTTTAACAACAAAGTCTAGAAGTCTGCCTCATGACTGCATAAGGGACAACTTTGGGGGGACAACTAGACACAAACCTTAACAACCACCTTGAAGAAACTATCATCTTTTAGAATTAGTAAAAATAGCAATCTGTGTATTAGTTTCTTTCCTGTCACTGAAACAAAATGTTCAACATCTAAAATTTAAGGAGAAAAGGTTTGTTTGACTGACAGTTTCTAGGGGTCCAATGTTCAGGTTATTGCTGACCCCAAGGCAGGAAAAGAAACGTGAAAGGGCACAGTCCAGGAAAGTAGCTGAAACTTTTTGCAGCTAGGAACCAGAGGAAGAGGAGGAGCCAGGGATGACAATATATCCTCCCGAGCCTACCTCCATTGATTCACCTCTTCAGAACAGGCTCCACCATAAATAACACTTGCACCTATAAACTCATCAAGGGATTTATCCACTGAGGATTATAGAATCACCATGATCCAATTTCCTTCAAAATTCCCACCTCTGAGCATGAAACTTTTGGGACTACACAACTGTCTCTAATCATTCTGCTTCTTGTGAAGCCAAGGGATATCTAGTAGCTGCTCAATACAAAAAGCAAGAAGGTAGAGAAGAGCAGTCAAGAGCAGTTTTAAATGCAGTACCAGTCTAACCCTGACTGTCTCTCACCTCTGTGGAGATTAGAGCATATGATTCCACACTGAAAGTTTAAGGAAACTGGAATATGTTGTCCATAGGGATGGAGCTTTTCAAGCAGAATAAAACCTCACAGACACAAACCTACTTTTTCTTTCTTCCCATTTCACTCTAGCCAGGCAACTAGCCTATTGGGTAGAACTATCCATTGTCAAGGCGGCCCAGGTCCTACATGCCAATCATCCTAGGGGCCACCCACAGAAACCCTTAGAAGGCTGCTTTACTAATCGGCTAAGTCAAACTGGCAACCATAATAGCCATCACACAGTCACAAGAAGAAGAGAATACACACATAGTCAAGAATTTTAATAATTATTTAAAAATTAAAAGAATGGCAAGGGAGATAGCTCAGTGGTCTAAGTGCCTGCCTGGAAAGCACAAAGGTCTGGGTTTGATCCCTGGTATGCAGGCCTGATGCTGAGCCTGCCACTGAAACTGGGCAATGGTAACACATGCCTGTATTCCTAGCCCTGGGGACTATGAGGCAGGAGGATCACTACAAGTCCGAGCTGCATAGCAAGACCCTATACCAAATAAATAAACAAATAAACATACAAATAAAGAAATAGATAAATAAATAGGAAAAAATCCAAGGAAAATGGTGCTTTTCTCATTGAGGAGATTAAAGAGTTATAACAAAGAACTGCAGTTCCAGGAATCCTGATTGAAATATCAATATATAGAAACTGCTATAAGTTGAAAGTTTCACAACTACTTAAAATGTCTGTGTGTGAGGGCTGGGGAGATAGCTCCGTGGCACAATGCCTGCCTGAGGCAAGTGCAAGGTTGTGAGTTTGAACCCCAGTCCTGGAAAAAAAAAAAAAAGTAAAATGTTTGTGTGGACTAGATAATACATAACAATAGAAAATGATTTCAATTACATTGTATGTTTAAAAATATATTCTGAAGTATTTTTTGGGAAAGTATCATTTTTCATATATATATACTTTCAAAATTAAAAAATTAGCAATGTGTATATTATATATACTAGTAACTAGGTTATAGTATGTGAACTTATTGAGAAATCTTTTGTTTTGCATGTGTCTGGAACATTCTTACAAGAGTGGAATATTTTGCAATAAAAATCCATATAATAAAGATTTTAAAGTTAATCAACTAAAAATGCTCATTAAGCAGAACACTATCATATCATTTAGGGTAAGCAGGATGATGTAGGTCAGAACTCCTGTATTCTGTTAGATGAGCAAAATGGAATTTCATTTCTCAATTTTTCAACAGTTCCAAGTATGTTTCAGACACCTAAATTCTCTTTAGAAGTTTAGCAGGAAGTGATGTCAGAGGTCCTTGTGCATCTGCTGTCTGCAGAAGTAGAAGAACATAAGCACAGTCTTACTTTTACAATTTTGGACTAGATACAGACCTATACTTTCACCATGTACTCCTCTTGCCCTCTGTCTACATTGAATTGCCTGTAAGTTGAATATTTTTATCCACTTGTGTCTTTAAGACAAAACTCTTATATACATCAAGTTATTACTGCCATCTCTCTTTTTAATTAATGTGTAGGTCTGTGAGTTACTCCAAGGAAATGTATTCAAAATCTCTAAATTGTTTACAGAATCTTCTGACCACAGAGCTGAACTAAAATTATGGAGAAAAAGTGTCAAAATCCCAGTGAAATTTTTATTAAGGTTTGGCCATTATCTATTTGTAGAAGTATAGAAGTTATTGAATTATGTTCATGTTATTACCATGGTTTACATACTCATATACACAAATGCACAAAACCATTACTAGCAAAATGAAGTAGATCATATCAAAACGCAGGACATACAAAATGATAACAACAAATAAACGTAGTCACATTTGACTCGTGGTCAATAGAGGGTTTGCTAAGATGGGTTGCTCAATATTATGTAGTCTTCTGGACTTCTATTTTGACACTACTGTCTGAGTAATTCCTTTACTATTTTAAATATTTATTTATAGAGGTTGAGTATAATGGCAAAATTCCTGTAAGAGCCAGGACATTGTCAAATTCACCTAAAACTTTAGAAGGAATATGGACAGGAAAAATAAACAGACAAAAGCTGACAAAAGTTGAAAGTAGTCACATAAATAGAAATGATACAAAGGGAAAAGGAAAGTAAAAAGTATCAATTCTAAGAAGGGATGGTGGACAAAAATACCTTCAGGAGGAGGTGGAGCTGCAAAGAACTTTCAAAGCTGATCATGCATTTAGTAGGCTAGCCAGTAAAATCTTTTGAGGCAAAATTTTACCTGGAATTAATTATAGAAGTGTGCTAATAAGACATTCTTCCAGGAGATTTTTCTACATGTTGCATTTTTTGCTAACATTTTTTTAAGCATCATCCAGAAACACAATATTTAGTGTTTTTCTTTCACAGGAAAGAATATAAGACATAAAGGAGTTAAGAAAATTACTCGATGGCTTTGCCCCTGCCATGCGTTCTATCCTTTCTGTTTGTAGTCACTGTTTCATTGTTTAACCCTTGTATACACACGATGAATTAGGTAATGGTCCTACAAACCTCCAAAATGTTTTTGACACTGAATATAGCAATGTGTAACAACAAAAATACACTTGAAATGCCTGTCATTCTGATCTTTTAGATGTGTGCTGCTTCTAATGCAATTTCAGTTACTGCTATACTCTCTCTCAAGTAAATGATTGGTTTACAAGAAAACAAAAAAGGATAATAATGAGAGTAAGAGACTAGGCAAATGTTATAATATTGACTGGCCACAATGTTGTGTATACTTAGATTTTTAAAAATTTAAAAATGTGTAACAGCTTTTATCACATTCTGTAGTGATTTGTTAGAATATCAATGATTGACAGAAAATGCCAATCTCAAGTTAAGTCTAAGATGTTTTATACTTAGAAAAACAATGATGTTATGTTCAAGTAACTATTTTATAGAATAATAGTGTCACTAAGCTTTTCTTCTGGTGCATTAAGAATATAAGTTTACAGACCAAAAATTAGAGAAAAGGAGAGCCAATATTTTGGCCCTAACCCTCCAAGATCAGTGAAGACTCAGGACATAAGAGAACCTGTGCTACAACAGCCTATAGCTCAGTGGTTTCCCAAATTTTTTGTTCAATGAAATTAGGGGACTACAGAGGAAAGGGACTGAAGATAAGTAATGTGCCAAAAGAGAGCCACTTAGAGAGAAAACATTCTCTCACACTTTCACAGAGAGCACACTGCTCAAGCAATGGCCGTGACTCATTGAGATGGCTGACACTGACAACAGCTCTACGAAGCACTACATTTACACTTATTCTACTTGGAAGTAGTAACACATTACTCTGGGACTGTTCTGAGCAAAACATTGTTTTACCACCTTGCCTTAACAAAGCCAACTATTCTTAAGACTGTAAATAATGGAGGAGACATAGTTTCCTAATTAATAATTCCCAATACTGAGGCTCTTAGCCCAAAATCCAGTGCAGAGTTATCCTTTTTAGTCATTTGCCTGAATAGATATACAGGTTACTTTTTTAGTGATTATAAATATATTTCATATATCAGGGCATTTGAGATTATGTTGTAAAGTTTTAATAATCAAACCAAGATGATCCTACAATAAAATTTTATATAAATGCCAAGAGAAGAAAATGCAAAGCCTAGTAATAAATTAAAACATATATGGACAATCATGACTACATAGTAGGAAATGAATATCTCTTCAGTAAGTGCTACTAAGCAAACTACATTTTTATGTGCAAAAAATGAAATTGTACTTTATTTTATACTGTGCATAAACATCAATTAAAATAGAGCTAAAGCCCCCAACTAAATGTAAAACAAAAAATAAGCCAGATATTATAAAGTTTCCACTAGGATAAATAGGAGAATAGCTCCTACATATTGACAATAATGTTGTAGTTTTGGATGTCATACTAAAAATTCAGCCTATATGAACAAAAATAAATAAACAAGAGCACCATGTAAAGACTAATGAGTAGAAAGGCGAAAGAAGAGAATGAAATGGCTATGAGCAGAGAACAAGATACTCTGCATGCTATGTACCAAATAAGAACATGATAAAGTGCACAAAGAATTCATAAAAATCAACGAGAAAAGCCCTGATAGCTATTTTTTTTCAAAAATATATAAAGTAGCAAGAAGACCTATGAGAATATATAATCATCAGTGAGGTGCACATCAACACCACAATGCATTATTACTTAATACTCAGTATGATTGTTATTTACTGAAGCCAAACTTTAACAAATATTAATGAAAGCATGGGAAAAAAGGCTTTATTTTTTCACTTTATTCTAGATTGAACCCAGTTCCTCTGCACTGAGCTGTATCCACAGTCTATTTTGGTTTGTATTTTATTTTAACTTGAGATGAAATCTTAGTAACTAGTTCCCAGTGTTGTACTTGAAACTCTGATCTTCCTGCCTCAGAATCTGGGAATGCTAAGATTACAGGCATCTGCCACAATACCTGGCAAAGGGGGGATACTTGTACACTGTTGGTAGAAATTAACATTGCTACAGATATTATGAAAGTAGAGTGGAAGTTTTTATGATAGTAAATCTAGAAGTACTAGATGTTACAGTGATGTTTCTTGTTAGTGTATCCAAAAGTAAAGAAATCACTACTTCAGAAGGATGTCTGAATTCCCATTGTGTATACAGTAGCTGAATTGAGAAGTACTCAGAGCTTAAGGAACTGGGAGATCTGTCATTTTCTCCAGCATAGAACATTCTGGAGGACATTATGATAGCTAACCTAAGTCAGACACAAAAAGGAAAATATTGCATGACTTCACCTATGTAGAAGAAAAGAAATCAAATATTTGGAAAGGGAAAATAAAGCAGTTGTTACCGAGACAGAAGATACATGAGGAAAAAACAGCAAGAGAGTAGACAGAGAATATAAAGTAGTAGACAGGTTGGATGAACAAGTGTCGTGATGCGATGTGCAGTATGAGGACTTTAGGAAATGATATTGGAATTTATTTGGAATGCAAACTGAATGAATAGATTTTAGCTGCTCTTGCTATAAAGAGGGTAATTATGTGAAAATATATATATTTTATGTATATGTATATATATATATATACATTATGTATAATACATATATACATACGTAAATTTGCTTCTTGATACTACATTTTCATTTTTTAAATGTGCCCCAAAACATCATCCTGCATCATATATATTTTGGAACTTTTTTTTTAACAAAACACAGTGATGTCTCACCAATATTTTGGTACAATGATGTCTTCCTTTTTGAAAGTAATTATAAATTTTGTTCTTTTTAGTACTTTTGCCAGCAAGTATTAAAACATGTAAGAGAAAATTGCTAAAACAGTGTGGTCACGTTTTGTATATGATCAAACTTTTATTGCTGCATGTGTTGTGAAAAACCTCATGCTACACATCCAGAAAAAAAGTTACAAATGGCTGAATTCTGTAACTTCAAGAAACAGAAAAGAGAGAAATTCACTGACCTAGCAGGGCTAGAGCCAAAAGCGTGGCTATCTTCATAGCCTTTATTTTTCTCTAATTTTTTGGTCTGCAAACCTAAGTTGCTAACCCTCCAGAAAAGAAGCTCAGTGATACTATTACTTTATAACATAAGTGCTTGAGCTTAACATCACTGTCTTTCTAAATATCAAATGCCTTACACTTAACATGGAACTGATATTTTCCATCAGTAATTGATATTCTAATAAATCCCTATAGAATGTGATAAAAAACAATTAAACATTTTTACACAGGAATTTAGAAATCTAACCATATACAAAATTGTAGCAGTTCAATCCTATGGCATTTCTTTGGTCTCTTATTCTTTTTTATTACCCCCTTTTTTAAAAAAAACAAACGTTTACCTGAGAGAGAGTATAAAAATAATTGATATGATATTAGAAGCAACACACATCTAAAAGATCAGAATGGCAGGCATTCCAAGCATGGTTTTAGTATTACACATGGCTATCCTCAGTGTCAAAACCTGTTGGACATTCTTAGGACCATTGTCTAAATCATCTTGTGTATATAAGGTCAGGGTTTTACCGCTGCCATGTTTCCTAACTTTTGTCTTTGCTGTCTCTTCTTTGTTTAATCCTTAAGTTCTTGATTTCCGTTTAGCTGTTATGCCTTTACATTTTTATTTCTCTTTTGTGTTCTTACACTAGGGAGACTATATGATATTTACACATGTAGGTCTGGTTCATTTCACTTATGAGTATATGTTCGAGATACACCTACTTATATATGAAAGCTTCGAGTTTATCATTTTTTATAACTGAGTAATATTCCGTCATATAAAAACACCACATCTTTTTCAACCATTCTTCAGGTGATGGGCATTTTGGTTGTTTCTAAGATTTGACTATCACAAATTGTGTTGCTGTAAACATAGGAGCACAAACATCACTACGATATGATTTGTACTGTAATATCCTATAACTCAGTCGTGTCCAAAATTTTCTCCTGGAAGAGATTATGAGGCCACAGAGGAAAGATGATTTATAGTGTGCCTAAAGAGAGTCACCTAGAGAGAAAACATTCTCTCAGGCTTTCACAGAGAGCAAACAGGTCAAGCAATGGCCATGACTCATCCAGATGGCTGATATGACAAAAGTTCTGCAAAACACTGTACATGGTTTCAAGGTAAATCCAGAGGGGATTTAACTGACCTCATCACATACAAAAGTTACATGTTTTGTTACATTGGTCTTGCTTTACTTTGGCCTAAGCCACCCAGCAGAATAGTTTAACCATGAGGTATAAAAAGTAAAACCAGATAAATGTGCTGAGCTGTAAAAGGCTCAATTCAATAGTTTCAGATATTGCCAGTTCTACTGACAACCCACTATTATTATGGACTAATGGACTGTACATACAACTACTTTCTCTTAGCTTAGTGAGAGGAAAGATTTGTACTAATAGTGTTTAAAAAAGTTATCATGTCTGTATCTTGTTCTCTGAGCAATTACTATGAAGATGCCAATATGCGCTGTAGTAATCATTGTGGCTGTCCTACTAGTATGTTTTGAAACTCATTGTTATTTTTTTCTTATTAAAATTGATGGAGTTTAAAAAAGAGAGAAATTGCCTAAATATTTTGCTACCCTATAGTGGAATTGGTAAATAAATACAGTTGTAGCTTGAAGCTGGCAGAAGTAAACCACTGTTTAAGAGAAGCATTTGATCACATTTGAGAAAAAACAGAGGCAAGCAACACATTCCAGTCTTTCTTTATTCTAAAAACTGGAGATAAAATTGCCCATATGCAGGGTATCCTCCTTGTGTTACAATCAAACAGTGTTCCTCCATGCAACATCATAGTCATTATAATTCTTTACAAGCCGACTTATTAAATCATTGTTATTAAATCATCGTTCCTACATAACTAAGTTACTTTTCTGCAGTAGCTGCTCTTTGTTCAACTTAAAAGAATTTAAGTTTTACTATTGGTGTGAGATTTCAATTTCTCCTGAGGATTCCTGCTTCATGTGAAACATACTAAATTAGTTTGCTTTTTTTCCTTACTATTCTTTCTGAGAGGAGCATGAGACAGGAGTTCTTGAGTATTGATTGTGTTTTATTTCTTGTTGTACTTGCTGGCTTTTCAAGTATATCCAATGCACGTCTATGAATTTGTGTGTTTCTGAGATGCATGCATTTTCTCTCAATCGTGCTAGATTAAAGGTGGACTTGAGCAGTGTGTGGACTTGAGCAATTGAAAGATAGACACCGCTTCCATTTGTTTTGAATTTGGCTTAAATTTAGGAATTTAGTATTTGACTAAAGATGTGACGTTTGAAACTGCTAACTGCCAGATCACTAAGAACCTGGCAGCTTTGTGCAGACCTGTTGGAAATCAGTCCTATAGAGTACAGAGTCACTGCATGGGTCTGATTGCCCTGAGGCTGCAGTAACACATGGAGACACGAGTCACCAGGACAGCCAGATGCAGCCACCCCAGTTGACCATTCCCCATCACTGTCACTAAGGCCAACATGAGGGAAGCTGCTTAGAGTCTCTGTGCCAGACCATCTGCCAGCTAATTATTGTCATGCCACAGAGTGGATGTGTCTCGTAAAAGGGAAAACTTACTCAGCTGATCTTGTGCAAAACCCTGTCCTTTACTAATTGTAGCCAATGAAACCGTAACTGTGAGTATAGGACAAGGTTTGGAATAATTTGGTAGCAGTAGACAGCTACAATATATACTTTCAACCAAACCACTTTTTTCAAATCTCAAGAAAGAGATTTATGAGTTTTGAATTTCATTTTTAGTGAACAATACTATCAGTAGAGACTGACTGTGAAACATATCTCTTAGCTGAAAAATTATATGGAATCCATAGAAATTAATGTGGGGCTTAGAAATATTGATTATGCTTTGCCATACTACTACAGTGTCGTGTCTCTAGCTATATAAATATATATATATATAAATATATATATATATATATATATATATATATATATATATATACCGGTATTTTAAGTAATAGAAATCTAAGTTTATATAATAATTATGTAATACTTAAGTGAGATTCTAACCATTAATTTTGGTATTATTTGTTTGTACGGAGCCCAGGCTCCTAGACTGGGCTGCTGACCCTCCCGGCTGAGCCAAATGCTGAGGTATAGTATTGAGACCATAGTCTTTGAATGATTTATCAGCTGTTGGTATTTTCCTCTTTCATTACCTTAAAAAGATCTAGTCATTACTACATTTAGATAAAATGATCCTCTAACTTTGAAAATGTGACAAGCATTCCTGCTTTTCGAATTTTTACTTAGAAAAAAATAGCACATGCTGGAGTTGGTTTTCATTGCATTTTATGTTTGACTGTGCACAGGCAAATGAAAATGTTTTTGTCTTATCAGTTATGCACATAATGGCCTGAAATGTAAATTTCACAAGCCATTAGCTAAGAATGTAGAACCTCAAATCTAATGCATGATTAAAAGAAAATAAAGGACAGCAGATTCGTGAAATTTCTGGGCATGAAGTAAAGGCTATGAACCACTTGGAAGGCTGATACCAAGCCTTTGTACATTCACTGTTATGTGACTTAAAAACTTGACTGCCGCCCCTCACCTCGCTGTTTGCTCTACATCTTCCCACTTCCGGAAAGGCAGTGATGCGCTTGCTTCAATAGTACAGCAGAATGAAGCTCCAGATGCTCACAGATGGCAAGCCTACAAACTTAATTAAAACTCATTCTTTATTATCCCAAAACAGGAAAATTGAGAAAGCTTTTCCTACAGAAAGTGTTTATGTTTTCTCCTCATTGCCAACCATCCAGAAAACTTTCGGGTTCAGGGACATAGCATAAAAACCTTTTTCTTGCTGCCAAACAAGAGAGTAAACTAGAGTTACAGATCATTAATCTGAACACTGGTTCTTATTCTTTTTCAACAAACACTCATCAATTGGGTTCTGTATGCCTAGCACAATATTACCAATTTAGTCAGTGTTTAATGAGGATAACATAAATCATTAAATATACAAACTTCCATCACCAAATATGTATTGCAACTCAAGTCTAGACAGGAGTTATATGTATTATATAAATGTCTTTAGTTGCCTAGAGCCTTGTTTTACTTTCTTTTCAAATGTACTTAATGGGGATACAATAGTCATTGTACATGTTTTTACATAACACTTTAGGTCCATAGCACTCACATTGTTTTCTGCATTTTATTTTTTGTTATGGTTCATATTTGTGCAGCTAATATTGAAAATTAGTGATTGTATTCCTTGGTAAATGCATTTGCTTGTTTCTTTGGAAGCTCACTGTTGACTACATACTACATCTAGTTAAGTAGCAATTCAGGAAGAATACCTCAAAGTCTACTTTACTAAAGACTGTATAGTCCTCTAGGTCCTTAGTTAGTTGATCCTATGGGAAATATGATTCTATTTTAAATAATCTCAGCTTTATTGAGCATACATTCCATATTCTTCCCACTAGTATCGTTACATTCTCTCATAGATATATGAAAATATTTTCTTATATGAGAAGTTTTCCTTTTGTTGTGAAGCACAAAGCATAAGTATATGTTATGCTTATAAAATACATTATTTCTAAAACCATGAATTATCTTCTAGGTATCAAGAGGAGAGGTTTAGGTTGGCCAGATAGCTCAGCGGACTAAAGTGCCTGCTTAGGCAGAACACAGCAGATCGGGTTTGACTCCTGGTTTGCCGTGTGGGCCCCATGCCTCAAGCACACTGAGATGACTGAAGCAGGCTATGGTGGCCTGCTGCTGTAATACCAATGTTTGGGAGGCTGAAAACAGGATAATCACTATGAGTCCAGTCTACATACTGAGACCCTGTAGACCCTCTAAATGGTATACCAAGTACACATACACACACACACACACACACACACACACAAAACAGCAAACAAACAAACAAAGTAAAACAAAAACAAAAACAAAAAACCCAAATAGGAGAGGTATTATTTAAATTATATTACACAGATCATTCAATCCTTTATCAAATAATGTAGCTTTTAAATCTCATTGTCCAGATGTTATATTATAAATATGGCTATTTTAGTATTTTTAAATGTGTTTTTTTTTTCTAATGTATTTTAAAAAAAAACAATTTAGAAGCCAATATAGTTTTGAATTATCTACTGGTTTTATTCTTTTTTTTTTGTTAGCTTTTGATAAACTTCCCTAATTTTTTAGAGTCAAATTTAAGTTTTCTATCCAGAATGTGTTTGTGCTTTCTAAGTAGGATGTTTTAGGTTTCTGTTACTGTTGTTGTCCAGTTATATGGTTTAGGCCATATTTTCTAAGTTAAAGAGTCTTATTCCTAATGTTAATATTTTTGTGGTCACTTTTGAAATATTTCTACAGGTAGTTTAGTTTTCTCTACTAGCATTTCAAAATTGGCAAATAGAGGTACTTCAAGGCAACTTTTTGGCTTTTCATCACAGCAAAAAAGAATAGATGTACTGCTTCACCTTAAAAAATTGTGCCTGATTGCCTGACACTGTATGTAGCAGATATATTTATAAAGAGTCAGAAACTAAAAAAGAGCCATGATATGGATCCCGAATAGGATGGAAAAATAAATGATGACATATTCACATAGCAAAAAGTATAAATCTGTAAAAATGGCCAACTATACAAACATATGATTAAAGCTCAAAAACTATGTAAAAATGATGAGAAGCCATGGTTTATATATTACATAATCCCACTTTGATAAAACTCAGAAGCAAGCAACATTAATCAACAGAAATAGAAGTTAGAAGAACGGTTCCCTGCATCATTCCACAAGGATGTATGTACTAGTCCATAGTTTAATATTTCAATCTTGGATATAATTACACAGTATATATTTATATAAATGAATTTTTCTGTATTACTTGCATATTTTTATTGTAGTTTGGGAGCTCTAAAATCAGTAAAATCACTGATAATAGTAAAAGTGTAGAAAAATCAATCAACTTTTAGCTAAGATAGATAAATATGGTACTGGATAAATATTCTCACTAAGAAAACTGCATAGGACATGTGAAACTAAAGAAACTGTAGCTAATTGATAGGTGCTTGTCAAGGTCATGCACTTGATATCAAATTCTGGAAAAGGAAAAATGAAAATTGTCTCTTTATTAGACAATAAAGGAACTTTTTAGAGTAGCCCTTTCCTTCTGGGACTACCTACAGAACAGCCAGTTTTGTTTCTGTTCTATAATAACTTCTCAATTAAAAGAAGAAGGAGAAGGATGAGGAAGAGAAAGAAGGGAAGGACGAGGAGGAGATAGAAGAGGAGGACGAGGAGGAGGGAAGAGGAGGAGGGGGGGAAGAGGAGGAGGGGAGGAAGAGGAGGAAAGAAAGGAGGGGGAGAGGGGAAGGAGTGGAGGATGAAGAGACAAAGAGGGACAAGGAATAAGAGAGGGAGAAAGGGAGGGGCAGGAAGGGGAGGAGAAGGAGAAGAAGTAGGGGAAGGATTTGGAGACAGAGATGGAGATGGAGAAGAAAGAGGAGGAGGAGGAGGAAGATGGGATTGCATGACGATGCCAGTAAGCTCTCCAGGTAACTGGGATTTGAGGAGCCAATATTTGTGTATTCTGAAGGTACTTTCCTCTAAGAGTCAATTTCAGCTTTATGGAGAAGAAAAAATCTTTGCTGGAGGAATTCAAACAGTAGTCCTATGCTATGAGATAAAGAAGCTGGCGAGTTTTGAAGGATGGCAAAACTTGTGGTATCAGGGATTGAACTCAGGACCTTACCAGGCAAACACTTATTCTACTGAGCTATCTCCCCAGCCCAGTGTGGCAAAAGTTTCAGGAACCCTAAAGAATAGTTCCATTCTGCTAAGACAGCTAGCATATGAAAGGCCATTGTCATGATGGGTCAATCCTAAGTGACTCAGTTTTCTTTGCAAGGTTTCACAGGTGAAGTTTTTCAAAATAGGAAATTAAATAGCTAAGTAGAAAATAGAACTGTTAAAAGGAGGTTATTTGTTAATTTGCGATCCTATACCATTTAATAAATTTTGAGTCCATAATGTATCAAATAGCAGAAATTCTAGTTATCACCTCTAACTCTCAAGTGGGACTTCTGGAAAACTATTTAAATTAATTGTTGTTATTATTATTTTGTTTTTTATTTCAGTGTGTATCTATTTTTTTGTTGCTTTTTATATTACATGTCTTTTTCATTTTAAAGACTAAAAATAGCAGAAACAAAGATAGGAAAACAGTTACAAGTAAGAGTACATATAGTACAGAATTTCAAAACCAGAAAAATTTAACGATGGTTATATTACATATTTTCATCATTGGATTATTTTGTTTTTTTGAGACAGGGTCTCACTATGTAATTAAGGCTGACCTTGAGCTTACTTTTGTAGCTCAGGCTGATTTTGAACTTGCACCAGTCCTCCTGCCTCAGCCTCCCAGTTGCTGCGATTATAGGCATGAGCTACCACACCAAGCTGGTTTCCCATTTTAAATGTGTTTGTGTTTTGTTATTTAGAATCATTTATCCTCAGATTATTTACCTCCTAACTACTCTCTTTCCAGTCTAGCTATCTCTGTGTAGTAGAAATATGACTGTCAACGGCACAGCACTCTCATTCTCGGAGTTCAATTACCTTAAAGAAAGAGAGTTTTTCTTTACATCAAATTCACAAAAAACTAGCTGATGCTGATTGGTTCATGCATGGTCCAGGCTGCCACAGTGTTCAAGGAGTAGGCATGCTCATGGGTTACACTGAAGTTGCCTAGAATTTCCATAAATAGTTGCTTTGCCCTGCCTCATCTACAGTACTGGACAGAGTGAGGAAACATGGTTTTACCATGCATAAGGCACAAGATTGTACCAGAATAAAGTAAAGACAAGAAATTTCTCCAAATGTACATTATTCTTTTTTTTTTTTTTTTGTCTTTTTGAGACAGGGTCTCACTATGCAGCTCAGGCTGGCCTTGAGCTCACTTTTGTAGCCCAGGCTGGTCTCGAATTCACACCGATCCTCCTGCTTCAGCCTCCCGAGTGCTGGGATTACAGGCGTGCGCCACCACGCCCGGCTGTACATTATTCTTATTCTAAAAGAAAGAGCTTTACTTTTCTAGTATTTTGAGTGGGTATTTCATTCTATCAAGAGATTATACTAATGCTCTATCATTTATTTTTATGTTATAAATGAAAGAGACAACTCATTGCATTAAACTTAAATGTTTCCTTCAATCTTGTGCTTCAGTTAAGTAGGAAGTGCAAGGAATGTCCAGAAACTGCATTATCACTCTGCTGGTTATGTTTCTGAGCTGATAGATGGGTCTTCTAGATGCACTGTGTCTCTGATTTACTGAGAGACACAAACTAGTTCCTCTTCAACTTGCAGGATTTAGAAGTATGAATTAGCAACACCCTACTCTGTCTTCACCAACAGATGCCAATCACTCAGTGTGCCAGGAAGGAATATTGTGACGAATAACATGCCAAAGAACACACACTACTCCTGCTGTTACCATGTTTGCCTCAGTTTGTCCCCATTCCTCACATGAAGATTTCCAACCTAGGTGTGATGATACCTAGTGAAATATCCAGGAGCCAGGAAGAGTTTCAAAGGGATCGATACCAGCATTACTTGGGCATAATGACTAAAATCATGCTATGACATGTTCAGATTTTGGCCTGGGGATAACCCTTTTCTATGCTTTCCATTGTTGCTGAAATTGTTATTCATTTTCACATTTTCTACTGGTTTTATCTATGGTGAGCTAGAAAAAAAGAAACTACCATGTGCTGAAGGCAGTTTGAAATATTCCTATTCTAGGTTGAGCCTAGGTTTAGCTTTCACTATGATCTATGAAGACTAGCAGAGGATAAAATAATCCCATTGCTGATGACCCAGAACTCTAGGTAGACATAAACAAATTGCTTCAAGCTATGCTGATAACTATACATTTTAAAAATGCATTACTTGATTGTGAAAAGAAAATAAAATTAAACAAAAATGATAATCCCAAATTTGAATAAAGTAAAAACAATATGTCAAAGAGGTGTTTTATCCCTCAACTTAATTCATGACAGGCATTTCTTTGCACAACCCAAATTTGTTTTTCATAGGTAATCAGCATATCTGAAATTTTTATATAGTTGTGGCCATGGGAAAATGTACATGGATATAAAAATCAAAAATAACAAGGTGGCAATGAGAGGTCAAAGGGACATCGAAATTCTTGGAGGGCAATGTGATAAATTATCCAATAAAATAATTCTAGGGGGCCCAATTCGTGCAGTTACCTGCTTCCCATCCAGCACAGAGCACACATTGCCTTACAGTGGAATTCTGATTCTGAAGAGAAAATTGTAGTCAGGAGAATTCAGTCCATTCTTATGCCCTGTCTTTAAAAATAACTGAAAGGATATAAGTCTCTCAAATAATCCTGTTGAATTTGATAGTGCCAACGAGAGGTCAGTAAATTTATTCTTGATCGAAGGAGAAGAGAGAACTAGATGAAGGCAGAAATCCCAAATCACAGCAATAAATTCCTCTCACAAAGATGAGTGCAAAAGGAATACTAGCAGGGACACTTAAGTCAGCAACCTCTGGAAATGAACTAAGTTGTGCTGTGCATGTTTTTGTTTTGTTTTGCTCCAGTCACACCAAAGAATCCAAGAAACTTTATTGACGACATTTAGTGGAATAAAGTTCCCACCAACAGTTGAGCTCAATGTAAGAAGGCGATGAGAGTCATATTCATCTAAACTTTTCAGTCTCCCCTTCCTGGGTGACTTGTGACCTATAAGAATCAATCACATGTTCCCTACTTCTTTTCCCCAAAGCACACTCTGATCGTTGTATGTATGTGGCCCATAAGCACTGGCTGTGTTTGTTTGCATAGATCTGCATAGAGATAAGTCATCTTACTTTCACATGATTTCCTGTAAAAGAAGGACTTGTTCTTATTTAGGTCTGTGTCTCTAGCATCTGACAGAGTTTCAAGTGATGCTCAATACAAATTTATAAATTAATGACATTATCAGTCCAAAGTGGAATGTGTTGCTCCATTTCTTCTAATTAGTCATGGAATAACTCATGGTTGATATAGATGTTCAGAAATGCATTTAAGAAATAGAAAAAGTGAAGAAATGAGACTGATATCAGGATTAAAATAGCAGTGGTACATGTACCTTGAAGTGAATATTTATTAATTCAGACAATTATTCCTCATTAATATGTATCACCAAATCTAGTGGATATGGAAATTATCTTAGTGTATTTATATAGTAGAAATAGAGTAATGTGTATAATCATCAAAAAACTCATTCTTGAGGAAGAGCCTAAACTAGTCACTTCTTATCAGCCATAAATACATAAAGTGAGTGCTGATAAACTTTCTGAAGAGCACAAGAGTGGCTAAAGTGGCCTTTAGGCATCCTAAGGAATTTGGGGCTTTCTAGAGCTGATTCCTGATTTGAGGCCCCAAGAATGAGAAGAAAGAGGTGATGAATAGGGAGAAAGGAGTTTCTGAAGCTGAGGAAACAGTAAAAAGATTTTCACATGGGGGACACTTGATATATTCTAAAGATAGGAGAAAAAGCCACCAGAGATGAGTTTGTTTTGAATAAGGGCCGAGTAAGCGGAGATCTGACAGAGAAGAAAGAAAAAATCTAGGCTTTAGGGGACTTCATAGAGAGGGCTACTATCATTGATGCTCAGTATTCGGAGTTGCTCCTTCTTAAAATATTGAAATGTTTGTATTTGATCTATAAGCCTTGCGCCAAGCTTTCAAATGGTCTACTTTGTGACCACTCTGGTCCTCCCATGATCCAGCAACTGACACACAGGATACCTCCTGAGAGAGCCTCCAACTTTAGCTCTGCTCTGCTTAGTGCTCCTACTATGGCTAATGATCACTGTTGTGATGACCGCGTCTGAGTATAGGCCATGGAGAGAGGTAGATGTAGATTTTAGTTAAAGAACCTTAGGAAATTACTGGAGATATTCAAACCTGATTTAATCTTTAAAAGAATGGCTCTGATAAATATATTGAAGACTATATAAAAACCGTAAGTAGAAGCTAAATTACAAGAAAGTTATTTATAGTTGAGTCATGGTGAGCTAGATTAGAGAATAAATCAAGATTAAATATGATCTGATTCAGGATATAATTCAGCACTAATACTAACCATTTCTAAGTTGATATTTTGAGTTTTGAATTGACGTTTGTGTGCTTAGGCATCATTCAAAAAAAGGGATAGGGAAAGAGAAGAGAAATAAAGACAGTATGTCTGACTAATAAATAATTTGGTATAAGTAGTTGTAATAAAGGCCTCTGCAACTCTTCTTTCTTGAGTGAGTAAAGACAGACTACCTATGATGAAGGAAGGACCAAGACGTCACTCCCGGGAGACAACAACCCTGAAATGCAGAGGAGAAGAATACCGTAAACAGGATTCAGAAGAACCTACAGGTGAGATAGATGCACAACCAAATCAGTGAGACCTTAGGAGAAAGTGAGAGGTAAATAGTTTAAGAATAAAATTGCTTTGAAAGGCAAAGTACCACGGTTTTTTCAGGGTTTCATTCAGTATTCAGTTGTAGTTGTGGCAGCACTGGTGGATAGTATTAGCTGGGAATGCCAGCAGCCTGCTGAGGTTCACGTGTCTCAGCCTGTGTCCTAGCTAAGAGAAGCTATGGAAATGAGGCCTGGTGAGTCGGACGGAAGTGGAGTGACGCGTGCAGTGCTGGGATAAATAAGTTAGGAAGTGTTTTACTTACTATTCTGTTGTTGCTGGGACAGATACCAGCCACACAAGCTTAGAGGAGGAAAGGTTTATTTAACTCATAGTTCCTGGAGATTTCAAGACGCTGCTCCCGCTTTATAGCGACTGGAGGAGGGGCTGGGATGCTGCCATGTCCAGAAGGATCTGCTGCCTGCCTCCGTGGAAAACCGAGGCCTGGTGGTGGTGGGGCACTCTGCCAGAGCCTGCCGTCAGTTAAGGGTTTGGTTTGCAGCTCTCTTTGCCACGCCTCCTCAAGCTCCGCCCCTCGGGCTGCACACTTGACAGCCCCATGATTTACATGAGGCTTTGGGGGGACAACTAGGTACAAACCACAACAGGAAGGAAGTGCTTAATTTTTTACTTCTTTCTCCGCTCCTTATAAATTCATCGATGGGAACTGGACACAAGTATTGTACGTGTCTTAGACTCAAAAATGGAATATATGACTGCTCTGTAGTACTGAACAGGACTGACAACTTAAAGCCTGTTATTGTATAAGAAGGATTTAAGCATCTGTAGTTTAGGGTCTTTTCCATAACTACTAATCTATATAGTAAGGAATTGGTGCACTTTTTCTGTGAATATCTCAGATTATTTGTGTTAATGCAACAAAAATGTCTGACACTGCATAATATACAAAGAACAGAAATGTATTCCTTATAGTTTGGATTATGGAAAGCCTAAAATTGAAGTGTCATCAAGTTCAGTGACTGGAGAGAAACTTCTTGTAGTCTCACACGGCAGGTGGAAGAAGGACAAGAGGAATCCAGAGTCTTTATGCAGTCTCAGTATAAGTGCACTAATTTCACCTATAACATGGGCGTCTCATGTTCTAATCAACTCTTAAAAGACCCCGTTTCTTAAAGCTCAGGCAGCTCCCAAAATTTGTAAAGTATATAGTTAGAGGAAAAGTTATTTCAAAATCCTGTTAAGATTTATCTCTTTAAATTTTAAGAAAAAAAAAAAAAACATCATGTTTTCGTTAAAATGTAAAACAGTTCCATTTGCAAGCAGCAAAGACTAGCAGTAAGCGCAAATATGGCAGTTCCCCTTAGGAAGACAAACTGGTCCCCTAAGTTGAATTACCCATGTATATTCTTAGAATGCACAAAACCTTGGCCAGCAGAAAATCCCAGACTTTATGACATTTTGGTCTGCAGACACAGACTCAATGCCATATCCTAGCAACCTAAAGAACTGACTTCATTTAAAAAGTGGTACTTGAAAGGGCCCTTAGTATCAGCTGGTCATATCACTTGCTACTGTAAGAAAATGTCTAATAGTAGAACACTGTTGAGAGCAGGGTGTGGTGGTGCACACCGGTAATCCCAGCGCTTGGGAGGCTGAGGCAGGAAGATTGGTGCAAGTTCGAGACCAGCCTGGGCTACAAAAGTAAGCTCAAGGCCAGCCTGAATTGCATAGTAAGACCCTGTCTCAAAAAGACAAAAACAAAACAACAACAACAACAACAACAAAAAACACTGTTGTAACTTAGCACTGAAGATAGAGCCCAACCTCCATTTGCCAGGTAATTCTTTCCAGAAGCAGAGTATCATTCCTCAGGATGCAGTATGTATGTTGAACCTTCATATAAAGTTTTTCCAGTATGACATAGACATTATTTAAAAAAAAAATCAAGAACCTACACTCTCTATTGCTTTTTATGTCTTACTTTGAGAATATATGCTTCCTGTTCCCCAAACTCTGATTTTAGCAGTTTAGGGGTACTTTTTTCCTAATGGGGAAACTTGGGAGATGGGATATGGCAAGAGCCTCATTGTATCGGAATGACTTTCAATTCAACATTGTGGGATCCCAGGTTCCAAGCAATTTCTAGAATGAAGAGACATCACCATTTTGGAGGTAACCTTAAAAGCTAATCGTCAAAAGGAAGTAGTGCAGCTATTTCACAATGAACAAAGGGAGGCACATATTGAATATTAAAGTGATCCAACTGATTCTTTTTATGACTTTGCATGCCACGGAAAATGCTCACATCAGCAATCTTAGTGTTTGAAGGACGTGAAGAACACAAGCTCAGAAAAGGAACTGAGTAACATCAACCACCGAGCCACTAATGCAATCAGAGTGATTCTTTCACAATCAGGAGAACCCGCAGCACAAGGGGGAGTGGATGCAAATGGTGACTATCTATTGTGACCATCAGACTGGTAGCAGCTGCAGGCTCTATAGCTCGTCTCCCTAATGTTTCTACTCTAAGTTACTCCTATACAGAAGTCTCATCAGAAAACTGCAGAAAGCACTCTTTGGATATGTTTTAAAGCTGTTTTGAGCGGCACAAGGAGTGAACTACATTAGATATGCAAAGTCACTACATAACACTTGGGAATGTGGTCAAGAAATGCTTCTGCTCCAGCCCCTTTGGACATGACCTGGACTACTAACAGCTGCAAATAACCTGCCAACATCCTTTGTCACAGCCCTTGTTTTCTATATTTTGGAGGTAACATTATAAATTCCTGATCAGATTACCTGACTGAATGGCACCTTGAACTTTCAGTTTCCTAATTTGTTAGGTGAAGCAAATGGGTCTCACTCGAGGCTCTGTTTCTTTTTCTGCACCATCCCGTTTCTTTGCCATGAGTGATGAGCTCCAACTCCAGTGCCTAACAACGATTTTGAGAGCTCAGTGCCTAGAAATGTCAAATATGGGAATTATATCCATGATAAAAGTTATCGTTTAGCTCAGTTACTACACAATAATTTCCTTAGTATATGTCATATAACTGAATATAATGGTTTGGGGAAGGGTCTACAGTGTGTTCAGGGTCTCACTACTAGATCAGACTCATAATGATCCACCTGTTCACTGCCTCCCAAGAGCTAGGATTACTGGCGCACCGCCACCACGCCCAGGCTCAGTGTGCGGTGGGGGGGAGTAGGGGTTCACGGCGAGGGGAGGGGGGAGCAGGGGGCTGGGATGGCCAGCATGGCAGGCCTGGGAAAAATAAATATTATACATTTCATTTTAATGTTTCTAAAATTTATAATATATTGATACAGTTTACAAATAATGATAAAATGCTAAGTATTTAATTGAATGAAATATAATTTATGTAAATGGATTTCAAAAGAATCAAAAATTGCAGTTTTGAGCAATCTTATATGAAGTATGGTTAACTTCAGATTCAGTCTAATATTGTAATATTTTTTATAGAAATGTATCATTAAACTATAAAATCAGCTACATTTTCCAACAAATGTAAAATAACATTTATTTTGTGTTTGAAACTAAAAATCATATTCATTTTTTAGTTTGAATCTTAACTGCATTTTAATAGTCATAACAAAACAGCCCATATGGTGATCATATACTGTATCATGTATTTATGAAGTGGCAATTTTCCACATACGTAATGTGTCAATTTTCCTAGAACAGAGAAATTTCTTAATTACAGTGTCTGCTCCTTATCACTACTTCAGAAATTTTCTTCCTCATGCAAATCCACTGGGACATAGTTTATCCATGCAAAGTAGCAACATTAAACTTCAACACATATTTATGTATGCAAAGTGGGACTCATGTTTGCAAGCAATGCTATTTACATTTAGCCTAGCAGTTTCATGGAAATCCATCCATAAGGAAAGTTGGCAAGTTTGTTTATAGAAACAGCAGGTGCACAGTAAGAATCTTTTTCTTTAGCGTGTCTATGACGCTATGGCAATGGTCACTTAAAAAAGTACACATCCACAATAAAGTGTACTCTAAGATATTTATGCTTTAATGTACATAAAATCATCTCTTTACATTTATCATGCACGTTTTATAAAGGAATATATACATTTCTGTTATTAACTTTCTAGCAAGCCTGAACTTGTTAAAATGGATCATATAATTTGTATGATCTGAAGTCATTTTTCTGTTTTTAAATTCAGCAGTGTTGGTGAAGTAAAGGAAAAGAGTGAAAATACAATCTAAATAAGACAAAATAATCAACATGGGATATTTGAGCTTTAAGAAGTAAATAGTTCATCTAGTCTATGTCTCTGCCAACTAAATACCTCCAAATTTCAGAAAGGTCATAGTATCCAAGAGTTGAAGAATAAATGGTGAGCGTTATGACAAAGTAGGCAGAGTCAGTAATTTCTAAAGGCCATCAAGCCGGGCGTGGTGGCTCATGCCTGCAATCCCAGCACTTGGGAGGCTGAGGCAGGAGGATCATTGCGAGTTCGAGACCAGCCTGAGCTACAAAAGTGAGCTCTAAGCCAGCCTGAACTTTACAGTGAGACCCTTCTCAAAAAAGCAAAAAATAAAAAAATAAAGGCCATCAAATATAATAGAAATGGGGCTGGGGAGACAGCTCTGTGGTGTAAGTGCCTGCCTGGCAAGTACGAGGTTGTGAGTTCAAACCCCAGTCCC
>PVJA010015802.1:0-44665 GCA_004027025.1 Myocastor coypus | reverse complement strand
TTTTTTTTTTTTTTTTTTTTTTTTTTTTTTTTTTTTTTTTTTTTTTTTTTTTTTTTTGGCTTTTTGAGACAGGGTCTCACTGTGCAGTTCAGGCTGGCTTTGAGCTCACTTTTGTAGCCCAGGCTGGTCTCGAACTCACAGCAATCCTCCTGCCTCAGCCTCCCAAGTGCTGGGATTACAGGCGTGAGCCACCACGCCCGGCTTAAAATATATTTTTAAAAAGTTATAAAAGGGTTACAGCTCAGTGGTAGGATGCTTGGGTAGCATGCATGAAGGCCTGAGTTTTCTCCTCAAGAAGAAGCACGTACAGTTTGTCTCCTGCTTTGGCAGGATAGACCAAGAGCCAGAAGCTGCCTTAAAAAGCTAATTCTTGCCGGGTGTGGTGGCTCACGTCTGTAATCCCAGCACTCGGGAGGCTGAGGCAGGAGGATTAGTGCGAGTTCGAGACCAGCCTGGGCTACAAAAGTGAGCTCAAGGCCAGCCTCAACTGCATAGCAAGACCCTGTCTCAAAAAGACAAAAAAAAAAAAAAAAAGAAAGCTAATTCTTTTCCCTCTCTCTGTCTTCATAGAAACTCGAAGGGTCTAAATGCAAAGGTCAACTTTTGATTTTTGGGGCAACCAACTGGGACCTGATTGGTCGTAAAGAAGTGCCTAAGCAACAAGGTAGGAGAAACGGTTTCTAAACATTGATCAGTTGCATCTTCCCTACTAGGTGTGTGTGCTGACCACTCAGCAGGTAGGTCTTTCCTGTCGACACGTGTTCAGAGAGGCCAAGTGACTTGCCTGAGGCTGCACAGCCCCTGCCCGCAGTGGTAGAGCTGGTTTGAATCCTAGGTTGGAGAGTGATTTCAGTCTGGCCCTTAAGAAACCTAGCTCCATTAAGATTCCACAGGGAAGAGCCAGGCGTGGGGGTGCACGTCTGTAATCCCAGCACTTGAGAGGCTGAGGCAGGAGGACCAATCAGCTCAAGTTCGAGACCAGCCTGGGCTGTGAAAGTGATCTCAAGGCCAGCCTGGACATAGCGAGACTCTGTCTCAAAAAGACAAAAATAAAATAAACATAAATAAAAAAGATTTCACAGGGAAATAGAGATGGTTTCCTTAAATAAGAATGGACACCGTCCCCACCCCCTCCTGACAGTGAAGTGGTTGGTCTATCTGGGTCATGCTGCTGGAGTGTCCTAGACATGTCACCCACTGTCAGGTGTCGGGAAGTCCTACTTAGCCCACCTTGGTTCACAAGTGGCCAGCTTGCCGCAGAGTGGGGTTGACAACAAGTAACCCTTGGTGGAAAGAGAGGAGACAGAGAAGTCCCAAGCCAGAACTTTTTGTCCCAGGTCCCTTTAGGAAGTTGGTCTTTTACTCTGGGGAAATGGGCCCATCCCCAACAAGGCTGGCATGTTGCCGTGCTTTATGGCTTCTTGATTTTATTTGGGCACTTGCCCAAAGTGCTTTCTGCCATTGCTTCACTCCTGAGCAAATATTTGCCCACTGTCACAGCTGGCACCCAAGGACAGGGCGTGGGAGACCAACACCTCCCAGGGAAGTGTGACAGCCTTTGTGGGCCTCAGCAAGTGGCAGCCTCTTGTGGAGCAAGTTTGCTGCGGCCGCAGGCAGCCCTGTGGGAGGATGCTGCCTGGTCTGTGGCACCAGCACGGCCTGTTTTAGGTGGCACTTCTGCCAGTCCCACTCTTCGCTGAGTGGCCCACAATGACGTAATTGCCAGCCTGTGACCCAGCATGAAGTCAGGGAACTCCTAGCCTCCTGCTCCATCTTAGGCTACAGAAGCTCTAATTGGGGTGTCTCGACCACGCCCCTTTCTATCTCTACTACTGAGGTTTCTCCTAAGCAGATTTTTTTTTTTTTTTGGGCGGGACCAAGGTTCGAACTCATGACCTTGCACTTGCCAGGCAGGCAGTTATGCCACAGAGCTATCTCCCCAGCCCCTTTAAGCAGGTCTTTTTTTTTTGGTCTTTTTGAGACAGTCTTGCTATGCAGTTCAGGCTGGCCTTGAGCTCACTTTTATAGCCCAGGCTGGTTTCAAACTCACACTGATCCTCCTGCCTTACCTTCCCATGTGCTGAGGTTACAGGCGACCCAGCTTCTTTTTTGTTACTATTATTAGTTATTATTATTAATTTATTTACTTTATTTTTTTTGTGGGACTGGCATTTGAACTTACGACCTTGCACTTGCCAGGTAGGCACTTGTGCCATGTAGCTATCTCCCCAGCCCCTTTTTGTTATTTTATTTATTTATTTTACTTATGTTATGGTCAGCTCATGCTGCCCTGGGTATGGAGCTGGCACAGCATGTGGTGCTAGGGATCGAGTTGTGGTCCCTGAGGTTGCCTAAGCTTGCCTAAGCAGGTGCTTTAGACTGCTATCACACCCCCCCTCCCCCCACCTTTATTTTTTCTTTGAGAGGATTTTGCTATCCGGTTGAATCTGGCCTTGAGCTCATAGCAGTCTTCCTGCCTTAGCCTCCTGAGTGCTGGGATTACAGGTGTGCACCACCATGCCCAGCACATGTTATAGTTGTACTTCTAAAAATATCTCTAAATGTCTGCTGGTAAATACTGATAGGAAGAGGGCGATTTGCTTTCCACAGAATGTCCAGGCTGGGAGAAGATAACTGCCCCTCGCACCTGTTGTGGAACCGAGGGACCCCAACCACAGGCTGCCTGTGGCTCCCAGAGAGCAGGGTGGGGTGTGATTAGGATCGCGCCTTGAGGTCCTGGAGGCTGATGCAGGAGGAGGAAGAGGGATGTTAGCGTCCCTCCAGCTGGCTGCTGCCGGGATTAGCTGTGGGCCCTGTGGACGGAGAACTTGGTGTAGGAGCCATGTCGCTGCCCGTGGAGCTGGCTGAGTGCTGGGCCTGCAGCAGGGCGAGGTGGTGGCGAGTCTGCAGGCACTGGAAGCCTCTCGGGGGACAGGCCTGTGCTGGCTCTGTTTCCAATTCTGTCCCATGCAGCTCCCCCCTCCTGATTTAGGTGGTGCCTCAGGGTCTCCTCCAGTTCAGAAGTCCTCTTGGGGGCTGCTGGTTTAGGATTCTCTATGCCCTGGGTGTGCCTGACATATACTCATGGCCATTAGTGATGGCGCTGCCATGAGCTCACACAGGCCGCATAGACAATGTAGGGGGCCTGCCCTGTCTGTGATGGCAAGGAAGGACGCGAGGGTCAGCATGGCACCCTGAGCTGCTGGTTCCCACCTCCCCCATCGTCACCGCTGTTCTGCCACTCAGCCTCAAACAGCAAACGACTGTCCAGCCCCTCTCTCAGGGAAGGAAGCGGGACGAGGGAGCGGCTGATCTGTTGCGCTCTGGTGTGCTGTAGTGCTGGGATTGAGTGTCACCGTGTGCCAGGTGTCTGGCCTGCCCTGGCTGCTGGCACAGAAGGGAAAGGCGAGGCAGGTGGCTCTGCAGGAGAAGTGCCAGCTGGGGAGCCACTGGCTAAGGGAGCAGATTGCTCTTTTCTATTTTTTGAACCAGGGTTCAAACTCAGGACTTTGCACTTGCCAGGCAGGCACTTGTGCCCCTCACCTATCTCCCCCAGCCCCTCTTCTTGCTTTCTTTTTCTTCATTAGTCAGTGTTCACAGTACATGGTTGTGGTCAGCGCAGTGTGTCAGGCATGTAGGTAATGCGTCCACATCTCTCAGTGTTTTTTTTTTTTTTTTTTTTTTTCATGTATTTGGTACAGGGTCTGACTAACAGCTTGGACTCTTAATGATCCTCCTGTTTTCAGCCTTCCGGGTGCTGGGGTTACTGGCCTGCACCACCACACCTGATCTCGGTTGAAAGCTCAGCATGCTTAGGGGCGGGGCCAGTACAGCCTGTGTTGCTGGGGATTAGACCCTGATCCCTCTGCTTGCCTAAGCAGGTGCTTTAGTCCACTGATACATACTGTTAGCCCCCATCTCTGGGCTTTTTATGTGTTCTTTCCCTCTTTTTTTTTTTTTTTTCTTGTTTCAGAACTTTTGCTTGTTTATTTATTTTTATGGCGGGCTCAGCCTGCCCTGAGTGCAGGGTGGCACAGCATGTGGTACCAGGGATCGAACTGTGGTCTCTGCAGCCACCTAAACTTTCCTAAGCAGGCGCTTTAGACCACTGAGCCATCCTGCTGGGCCCCTGTTCTTCCCCTCTTGACTCTCCTTTGGTCCCTAACGGGGGGTGGGGGGGTGTTCTAAGTCAGGGATGGCTGGGGATGAGTTGGTAAGGGGGGCAGCAGACTCACCTAGGGAAGGTGAGACTTGGGTGACTGGGGTGCAGCTGGTGGGTAGCAAGGTGGCTCCTGACACTGGGGCTGCTGCCTCCTGGGGTGCTTTGCTTTAGATCCCTTGGGGAACACTGAGAACCGAGGTGTGTACCTCATCCCTAGGCGCCTCTTGATGACCAGGCCAGCCCAGCACCCTGAGAGCTGCCCCAGGGGCCTGAGGGAAATGAGCCATTGGTGGGTACTGACATTTTGGGGGTGGTCTGTTCCTCCCTGTCACTGGGCCATGGGGTCTGATTGGAATCTTGTTCTCTCCACAGCTGCATACCGAAATCTCGGTCAGAATCTGTGGGGGCCCCACAGGTATGGATGCCTGGCTGGGGTCCGGGTGCGGACGGTGGTCTCGGGGTCATGTGCGGCCCACAGCCTCCTCATCACCACTGAGGGGAAGCTGTGGAGCTGGGGTGAGTAGCGAAGCGGGGCGGGCGCCCAGTGCACGTCTGGGCACCTGCCCACTCTGTCTGGAGGAGGTGGGCGCCCCATGCTGGGCGCAGGCCCGTTTTCTCTTTGCCTCATTGCTAGCATGCCTTGTCTGTCTGTCCCCTACACATGATAAGTCCTTTCTTTTCTTAAAATTTTTTATTTGGTACAGGGTTTTACTATGCAGAGCAGACTCAAAGTGATTCTCCTATCTCAGCCTCCCTAGCACTGGGATTACAGGTGTGCACCACCACACCCAGACCGGGCTGGCCCAGCATGCAGTAACAGACATCAAATTTGGGTCTTCATACTTGCCAGGCAGGCCCCTTATTTTCATTTTTTTGAGATAGGGTCTGTATATCTCTTTTTTTTTTTTTTTTTTTTTTTTTTTTTTTTTTTTTTTTTTTTTTTTTTTTTTCTTTTTGAGACAGGGTCTCACTGTGCAGTTCAGGCTGTCCTTGAGCTCACTTGTAGCCCAGGCTGGTCTCGAACTCACAACGATCCTCCTGCCTCAGCCTCCCAAGTGCTGGGATTACAGGCGTGAGCCACCACGCCCGGCTAGGGTCTGTATATCTCTAGCTGGCCTGAAATTTATACCAATCCTCCTGCCTCGGCCTCCTGAGTGCTACAATTACAGGCCTGTGTGTGCCCCTGTAGCCTGGCTTCCTTTGAATCCTCTTCAGCAATGTTTTCCTGAACTTTTGGGTTTTTGATACTGAGGCGCCTCAGGCCAAGCACCTATTTTGGCACCTGTACCTGAAGCAGACAGTCCTGTCTTGCTGTGTAGCAGGGTGACATAAGGCCTCTCTTCTTGCCACTTTATTTATTTATTATTATTATTTTTTGTCTTTTTTGAGACAGGGTCTGGCTATGCAGTTGAGGCTGGTCCTGAGCTCACTTTTGTAGCCCAGGCTGGTCTCGAACTCGCACCGATCCTCCTGCCTCAGCCTCCCGAGTGCTGGGATTACAGGCGTGTGCCACCACGCCCGGCCTTCTTGCCACTTTAAATGCCACCAGTTTTTATAGCTGCCACCTCTTGTCACAGGCATGGTGTCTCGGCCCCCCTCAGTCTGCTCCTCCGGCCCTGGAGCTCACTGCCTGTCTGGTCTGGTCCTCGGTGTTGCCCTCGATGGTTGTTTCCTGGCCTGTGTTCTTCCCAGGGCTTGGGCAGCTTGGCCTTGCTGGACCTACAGCTTCACCACTGTGCCTCTTACCTTTAAGATCGTTAATAAAGTATTGGTAATTGACCACGGCTCACTGCTTCCTGGGCCGCAGGCTCCGCTGCCAGCTGGACATGTTGGTGCGTGTCTCCTCCCGTTTCTGGCCCTTCGGCTGCCTTTTGGTCCATATGACTGCGTTTTTTTATCTCGGTCTGCTTGAACCATTTTTCATGACTTCGTGAGCTGCTGCATCAAGGTCCAAATACATTAACATCTGTCGTCTTCCCGCACTCCGCTAATTTCGTAATTGTGTTGCAAAAAGCTAACAAGTGTGTCTGGCCCAAATTTATCTTTCCTGACTCTTGATGACGTGCTGACATTTGCCCTGGTTTTTCTCTCCAGCCTGTCGGCTTGGGGGTGCGTGTCCCCCGACAGTGTCCCAAACCTGGCTGGTTTTCCTCTTCCCTGCGGAGTTGGCCTCCCAGGAGGTTCTGGGACAGTCCCTGTCTCTGCTGACCCTGTGGTGGGAGCTGCTGTCCACGCATCCATCCTGAGACCAGTGCAGTGTCCACAGGTGTCTCAGGCCCACCCTGGCAGGCTGGCACCTCCCTGTCACATGGGCACTGGAGACTGGCTGTTGTGTTTGGTGTCGAATGCACCTTTCAAGGTGGACCAGGCTGCTTGTGGCAGTGAGACCCTACAGCATGCCTCTCTGACGATGCACACGGCCGAGGAGCCGCCGCCTTCCAGCAGCCCCCTGGGTCAGTGGCCAGCTTGTCTGCAGGCCGCTGCTCCCTCTGCCTGCCTCCACCAGGGCCCTGGCACCTAGCTCCAGCTTTGCTCTCAGCATCATAACCTCCAAGTGTATAACTTGGTGTTGGGGAGCAGCACCCCCTGCCAGTGCTCTGGCTCTCAGCCCTGTCAAACTTCCATCAACCCACAAGCATTAGGTCACTTGGGGGGGGGTCCCCTCAGGAGGTGGGGTTGAGAGTGCCCTCAGGTCTTGCTTTTGACCTGTGTTGGGACCTAGGTGGGATTCAGGGGTCCCTGGCTCTCTTCAGGGCCCACCCAGGGTCCCCCTCTTGCATCCCCAGGGGTAGAGGCTTTATAGCCAGAGCAGGTTCAGGATGGTGCTAGCCCTGCAGACCGGGTATTCAGAGCAGGTCTGTCCCTTGTCCCCAGGGCTTACAGGGCTCTGCATATCCGAGGGGTAACATGGAGGGGATGCAGATAGGAGGAGAAGGGATTGGCAGAGACCAGGAGAGCCAGGGTAGGCGACGCGTCCAGCTGGGCTCCTGGGTTGGTGCTGGGATGGTCCTTGTGAGGGAGCTGAGGAAGCAGGGTCTCCAGGGCACCACGAGGACTAGGATGCCAGGAACTCATCACGTGGGGCATGTCCAGGCATTTCTAGGATTTCCCTTGGTATCAGGGATAGAAGTACACGTGGGTGGGCCCCAGCTCAGCAGTTGGGAGATCCGAAGTGTGTAGGCGTCTACAGATGGGGCCACGGCCCTATAGCCCACCCTGAGGGTGGAGAAGCTGAATAAAGCCTACAGTGCTCTGGCTCTGGCCATGGCTCCCTCGAGACAGGTCTGGGACTGTGAAACCCCTGCGTCCTGCCAGCCCTCGTGTCACACTTAACCGCAGCTGTGATCCCTCTGTAGGGCGGAATGAGAAGGGGCAGCTGGGCCACGGGGACACCAAGAGGGTGGAGGCCCCGAGGCTGATCGAGGGCCTCAGCCACGAAGCCATCGTGTTGGCCGCTTGTGGGCGCAACCACACCCTGGCCCTGACTGGTAAGGAGCAGGCACAGCCCGGAGATGGGGTGGAGTCACCCCAGGGGGCTCTGGTCAGGGTGGGAATGGAGCCTGGGGGGGCTCACTGGGGACCTTGCCCTGGCTGAAACGGTGCCAGGGTGTACATCCATTGGGGCTGATGGGGAGTGGGGTGCTCTGAAGTGCCCACCTGGCCATGCACAGTCTGCCTGGCAAATGAGCTATTTCTTAACCGTTTCGATGCTTGTGGTTCCAAACTGAGATTTTTGTTGTTGTTTTTGCAAATTTAAAATGAGCCTTTATTACTGAGCTCAGGGCCGCCAGTTTCTCACACAAGGGAAGACTGATCCACCCCCTAGCCCCAGAAGCAAGGGGTTTTTAAGGCGAAAGCCAAACCTAGTTGAAAGCATTCAGCGTTCCTTTCCTTTTGGTGCTGTTCTCCTTTAGAAACGGGCTCCGTGTTCGCTTTTGGAGAGAACAAGATGGGGCAGCTAGGCCTCGGCAACCAGACAGACGCTGTCCCCAGCCCTGCGCAGGTAACAGCTCAGTCCGTCTGCCTGCGGGTTCCGTCTGGGGTCAGGTCAACAGCCTTACCGAGAAAGCTTTTCTTTCTAAAGGATGAAGGTGCGTAGAGAGTCCTTGCCTTGAGTCTGTCCTCTTGGAACAAAAGTGAAGAGCTCTTTTTCTGGATATACCTTTGCCTTCATCTGCAGAGATTGGTTTGAGCTGGGTGGAATCATCTGCCAGAGGCTTAGAACACCGATTAGTGTGGGCCAGCAGGTGTGTGCCCCACACCTGGCCCGACTAATTAATTTGGAGCCATTTTATTTCTTGTTTATACCTTAAGAGCCAGGTGTAGTGGTACATGTCTGTAACATCCGCTCTTAGGGATCGCAAGTTCCAGCACAGCGTAGACAATTTAGCAATGTACAAAGTCCCTGTCTCAAAAAGAAGAGGCCCAGTATTACAAGGAAGGGTTCGTGACTTGAGTTGCTCTATAGCTGTCAATGAGAATGTAGCATATGGTATACATCCTAACTGGGAGCATCCAACGCTACTAAAACTTTGTTTGAAAGTTGAGCCAGGTGTGGTGGCGCACACCTGTAATCCCTGCACTTGGGGGGCTAAGGCAGGAGATCGATACAAGTTCAAGACCAGCCTGGGCTACAAAAAAAGTAAGCTCAATATATAGTGAGACCCTGTCTCATAAAGACAGGAAAAAAAAAAAAAAAAAGTTGAAGCTGATTCTGGAACTCGTGGCTAAAGTGAGATTAGGTTTGTTGGTCAGATTGTATTTTTTCCAACCCAAATTCCAAACCTGTCGCTGAAGTTTTAGAATCGACCCACCCACTGTGAGCCCCAATGTCTGAGGCACATTGCCGTACATTTTGGGGTTCAGCGCCCTAGCAGTGAGTCATATTTCGGCCTCTGTCCTGGGAAGGTGGGGGTCACCAGGATGTTTCTCTACGTTCTGAGTGCACCCAGCTCTTGCCCTCAGAGTTGTGTGGTCCATTAAATCTCTCGAATCCCAGTAATTGCTTCATCCCATCTTGGAGAGGCTTTTCACCAGTCTTTTAGAGAGTGTCTGAAGGTCGGCTGTCTTGTCTTTTCAGATAATGTACAACGGCCAGCCAATTACCAAAATGGCCTGCGGGGCGGAGTTCAGCATGATAATGGACTGCAAAGGAAACCTCTATTCCTTTGGGTGCCCTGAATACGGCCAGCTGGGTATGGAAAGGGTTTTTTTTTAAAGCTTTGTAATCTAGCCAAGTATTTAGAGGCAGGAGTCAGTGTGGACCAACACACACGTGTTAGAATGTGGGTAATTGATCTGATATAATAGCCTCTGTCCATTGAGTGGCCTCTCATTTAGTGGCCAGTATGTCGTGGCCCACAGAGTAACTGTGCAGCAGCTTGACAGAACCATCTGTCTGGGAGATTATTTGCACAAGGGTCTTGGAGTTGTAGAAAAAACTCCCACCTTCATTTAGTTTCACAGATAAAAATTTGCCTTTCTTGGAAATGGAAATGAGAACGTGACAGGAAGTGGTCCTAAGAGCCTGAGGGTTTTACATCAGGGTGGTCCCTGTGGACCTCAGGACTTGGCAGGGGGTACTTGGGAGTTCCTGGTTTCACGTGCAACACGCACAATGTATCAAGCAAAGCTATGCCCACTTAGGGTCTCTAAGAGAAGAAACAGCTCGGCCAGAAGACACGGCCTGCCACCCTTGTTTTGCAAGGTCTCCATTTTCTGGCCTATCTGGCAGAGAGGTGTCTTCTGGCAGCACCTTTCTCTGCTCCAGCATCTTTCCTGTTTCTGAGACGAGAGCGCCCCCTGCTGGCGTCTGGGCTGCCTGCCTGCGCCCCGGGATCTGGGTTGCTGGGTCCCTGCGTCATTACAAGTGGGCAGATGGCAAAGTATAAATAGAAGGCAGAGCGGCGCGTTGCCCTTAGACTTCAGGGAACAGTGACTTTGTGAAACTAAATATACCTCCAGTCAGCAGTGAGAAAGAACAGTCCCTTAACGCCCATCCTGCGAGCTGGTTGCCGAGGAGTTGTTGGGACTGTTGAAGAAATGGTTGCCATGGCCACAGCCTCTTACCGTGCGCAGCCTGCCCACGCCGGAAGTGCGTTTCTTTGCTTCCCGCTACATCCAGCTCCCTGCTGCCTCTGGCTGGCGCAGAAGCCAAGCATTACTGTATTGAAGCAGGTGTCCTTCAGATAGGTCTGGGAGCCTTTCCTCCGTGTGCGGTGTTGAATCTTACAGGGTCATCGCCGTACAGAATGTCTTTGTTGTCAGTTTCCTTCAGGACACATTTCCGGCCTGTCTCCATGCAGACAGCTCCTGTGTGGGGTTAAGAGGCATCCCAGCAGGGTCCACAGCGCACGCTCTCATACTCGTCCTTGAGGTGCAGCATTGGACGAAGGCAGGTGGGAATGTGGCATCGGGCAAGCCGCCTGCCTCCCCAGAGCAGGCCTGCAGCTCTATCCCTGGGACAGGAGCAGGTGCTGTGTTCAGTGCAGGAGGAGGAAGGGGGATGCTCTTCCCTGGCCTGAAGGAACTTGACCCACGTTGGCTGCTTTCCAGGGCCCCAAGAAGAGCTCGCGCGTTTCAGACGCCATTGTTTTACAAGAAATGGCAAGCCCTGGAGTGGACTTTGTGTGTGGGGGCTGGGGGGCGGTGGCAGAGGATTGAACTGCAGTCCCTGCACTTGCTCAAGCAAGCACTTTAGATCACTGAGCTATCTCACCAGCCCTGGTCACTATGATGTCGTTCTTTTTCTTTTTCTTTCTTTTTTTTAATGGCCGGCTCAGCCTGCCCTGGGGGGTGGGGCTGGTGCAACATGCGGTGCTGGGGATTGAACCACGGTCCCTGCGGTTGCCTAAGCTTTCCTAAGCAGGTGCTTTAGACCGCTGAACCATCTCGCTAGCCCGCTACGATGTCCTTGAATCCATTAGGTCTTGGGAAGCTGGGGAGACCCTGTTTGGCAGCCCTCTGCCTGGAGGCTGGCTTTGAGCCTGCGATCCTCTCCCTGGGCGGATGGGTGGGCATGCACCACCACACCTGCCTCAGGGAGCTTGCTAGTGCAGTGCCCCGTCAGCAGGAGTGGGTGTGCAGGCAGACGCAGCAATCACGTGGGGTTCGGCAGCAGCCACGCAGGTGGCCACCACAGACATACAGGCCAGTGATTGCTGTGGTGTGGGTGCAGTGCTGGTCTAAGGTCACAGCACCCTGTGGTGGCAGTCACAGGTGTGCTGCTCTTCTGGCATGTTCTGCAAGCCCGTAGGGCAAGCAAGGCATGTAGCATAGCTCTAATAGCAGCATTCAGAGAGCCTGAGACAGGAGGATCACACATGTGAGTCCCATCTGGGCAACGACCTAGTGACATCTCTCAAAGGAATACTTTAATAAAGGGCTGAGTATATAGCTCAGTGGTAGAACACTGCCTGGGCTCAACCCACAGTACCACAGAGAGCGACAAAGCCTAGAGTGCAGTCAGCCTCTGGTTAGTGACTGAGGCATCTTGTGCATGGTGTCGTTAGGGTAGGCTTCCGCATCCTTAGCAGCTTCTGCAGGTGACCCGTCACTCCTGGCCACAGAAGGCCAGAACTGCCTTGTACTTACTGCCTTGTACTGTTACATCTGCTCCTGACCCATGGGGCTCCCTGAGGCCCCCCAGCTGGGGCACAGGTCACACTCTGCAGACTGTTTCTGGAGCGGTAGCTTTGCCCTGCTCTGAATAAGAAGTGAGTCAGTCAGGTGTCACGTCCCAGCCTGAGTAGAAGGAATCTTCCTAAGGCTGTGTTCTGTGCAGATTCTTCCATGTTCCATTCATTTCGTTTTCAAAAAATATCTGGCATGGGTCTACAGAATTGATACTGTGATCCCTTGAGCAGTTGGAAAACCTGGGAAGGGTGAGGCAGGCTAGGGCAGAGGGCACCGTGCCACGTTCTGTGGCCCACGCTGCTGCTGATGGCCGGCTCTGTGGGCACTCCAGGGCACAACTCGGACGGCAAGTTCATTGCCCGGGCGCAGCGGATAGAGTACGACTGCGAGCTGGTGCCCCGGCGAGTGGCCATCTTCATTGAGAAAACGAAGGACGGGCAGATCCTGCCTGTGCCGAATGTGGTGGTACGAGACGTGGCCTGTGGTGCCAACCACACGGTAAGGCTTGGTTCCCTCCCTAGTGTGGGTGGAGGGTGTGTGCGTGTGCTCCAGTTTCCCTACACTGGCTCTGCTGGGACTGGGCCCAGGAGGGGTCCATGCAGGGAAAGGGAGCTGGCCCAAAGTGGATGCTCTCATGTGCTCTGCTTCCTCCGCCTCCCTGGCTGCAGGAGGCCAGCGCAGAGGCTGTGTGACACACCCTGGCCCCTTTGCTCTTAGCTACCACACCTGGTTCTGCCCTTGTCACCTGGAGAGGCCCTGATGACCCAGCTGTGCTTCCCCTTTCCGCAGCTGGTCCTGGACTCCCAGAAGCGCGTCTTCTCCTGGGGCTTTGGGGGCTATGGCCGCCTGGGTCATGCGGAGCAGAAGGATGAGATGGTGCCTCGCCTGGTGAAGCTGTTTGACTTTCCGGGCCGTGGAGCCTCCCAGATCTACGCCGGCTACACCTGTTCCTTTGCTGTCAGCGAAATGGGTCAGTGCTTACTGCCCACCTGGGGAGCCAAGTGGGCTTGGTCCCTGTAAACTGGCACTTCATGTCCCAGTGCCATTTTATGGCAGTATTTGCTGCTACACGCCTTTCTGTAATCTCAGTGGCGCTGTGGGCAGGACTTGGCCTCCTGAGATCCTTTCTTTTTACTTTTTAAATCTAATTTACTTATCTGTGCTATGGCCAGCTCAGCCTGCCCCAGGGCTGGAGCTGGCACAGCATGTGCTGCTGGGGATTGAGCCACAGTCCCTGTGGTTGCCTAAACTTTCCTAAGCAGGCACAAGACCACTGAGCTGTCTCGCCAGCCCTCCTGAGATTCTTAATGGTGGGGCTGTGTTTTATTTTCCTCCAGGTGGGCTGTTTTTCTGGGGGGCTACCAATACCTCCCGAGAGTCTACCATGTACCCGAAAGCAGTGCAGGACCTCTGTGGCTGGAGGATCCGGAGCCTGGCCTGTGGGTAGGTGGCAGCGCGACTTGGCTTGAGCTGGGCCTCTTCCTCAGGAGGGTCCCTTCCAGGGTGTGGGGTGTAGGAGGAGGGTGGTCTGTTGGGCTCTGGACCAGGTGACCGCTTTCCTGTCTTCATGGGAAGAAAAGTCACTTGAGAGGCTTTTGGAATAAATACACAAAGGGGCTTGGCCCCGGGTCGCAAGCAGCAGGATCTTGGTTTCTCAGCTCACCGGAAGGAGCTCGACTTCCCATTGGTGGTTCTCCTGGTGTTTCTTAGCATCACACGCAGGGTAGAGCTTGGTGTGCGGGTGACTCTGTCCATGCAGTGTGGTGCATAGGGTCCGCGTGGCTCTGTGCTGTGAGGGTCTCCATTCCTAGGTCCTGAGCCCTCCAGTTTCAATGGGAATAGAGTTTCACCCCCTTGTGAATGGGCTGTCACCTCCCTGATGTGGCCTCTGCTCACAGTAGCTTGATCTGAGAGCCCAGGCAGGCCCTGTGGGAGGGTAAGGAAGCAGGCACCCCTGGTGGCACTGGGGCTTGGCTGTGGCCTGGCTGGTTCAGTGGGACCTGCCAGCCCTTACAGGGTGGACCCAGGAAGCCAGGGCTCCACTCAGGTCCTTGGGTAGGGACTCCCCAGCTGCTCAGGGCTTTGCAGTGGCCGCGCTTGCGGTGACAGCCCCTGCCGTCCACAGGAAGAGCAGCATCATTGTGGCAGCTGACGAGAGCACCATCAGCTGGGGCCCGTCGCCGACCTTCGGGGAGCTGGTGAGCCACCCTCCTCTGGAGCACGTGGGACCGGGCTGTCTGACTGAGTTATGTGCCCCGCATTCCGTCATCTTGGCCCGCATCGGGGACAGCTCTGCTGATGGCCTTCAGCAGGAGAGGCCGTGAGCCGCGGGGCTGGGCACGGGGCTGCTTCTCCTTCCCCAGAGAGAGGGTCAGGTCCACAACGAGCACTGCTGGCACTGCGTCCCTGGCTGCTGCGCATCTAGCCGACCTGGCCTTCCAGTCAGAAGGCAGCCTCAGCCATTAATTTGCATTTTGTGGGGCAAGGTGCCATTTGAGACAGGCAGGGAGGGAATCTGGGGACCATCATTTTATCTGAACTGAATTTCATTTTTCTTTTTTGTGGGGGAGAGAAACTGTTCTGGGAATTCACCCCAGGACTAGGCACACCAGCCCTCCACTGCTGAGCTGTACTTCCAGGTTTTTAAAATTGTATTCTGAAATACGGGCTGGCCTTTCATTGTGTTATGTTGTGTTGGTTGTTCTGAGATACACTCTCACTGTGTAGCCCAAGCTAACCTGGAACGTGGAGGTGATCCTCCCGTCCTCCTGCGTGGTTGCGTGGCTCTCTAGAAGCAGAGGCCTGGCAGCTGCAGTTGCCCTCTCACTGTGCTCAGGGTGTCATCTGCTGTTCCCGTATGATGCCCATGGAGGTTGGAGTTAGCCCCAGGCCCAGGACAGGACCTAGTTGTTGGGTCCTGAGGCACCTGTTAGTAGCTGTGAATGTGTTAGTGGCTGGTCTGGCACTCGGGCGTCAGAACAGTAGGCCACTTGGAAGCCTCTATGGCACCCCCATTTTTGGTACACACCACGGTGGTCACTGTTGCTGAGTCTCTGCTTCCCTTACCAGGGATACGGGGACCACAAGCCCAAGTCTTCGACTGCAGCCCAGGAGGTGAAGACGCTGGACGGCATCTTCTCAGAGCAGGTGATTGCGGCTGCCGTGGGGGGCCCGTGCAGAGGGTGCCCCACACCCTGTGTGCTTCTGGCTGTGTTGTCACATTGACTAGCTCTCCCAGCTTCTGGGCTGCAGGAGAAGGAAGGCTCCCAGCAATGTGGGCCCGGCTCGGCGGATGCCCTCCCCTGCCGTGCCACCCAGCAAGGCCCAGCCAGACACAGCACGTTGATTCCCATGGCAAGTGTGTGGCCTAGGTCTCTTGTGCCTTCTCTATAACTGGGGTGCATAGCACTAGATTGGGGTGCATGTACACGTGGCCCAGGTAGGCAAGTGCACAAGGTGCCAGGTGCACCCCATGTCCTGCAGTAAACTGCCAGCAGGGCCCAGTGGGCATCCTTCCATCTACAGAGCTCATGCTGCGAGGGCGTAGGGAATGTGGTCCAGCGGACGCTGCGTTTGCTTTTCTGAGTGCCCCGCTTTTCTGACCCTGTGCCAGTGCAGCAGGCCAGTGTCGGCTGTGCCCCATCCTTGTGCCTCCTGTGCTACAGCCCCGGTGACCCCACTGCCTCGATTGGTCCCCACAGGTGGCCATGGGCTACTCACACTCTCTGGTGATTGCCCGCGATGAGAGCGAGACAGAGAAGGAGAAGATCAAGAGGCTGCCGGAGTATAACCCGCGCACCCTCTGAGCGGAGCCGCGGTCCGCTGTCATTGCCACATGCACTGGGACAGGAAAGTCCGATGAGGAGTTTAAGAAGCAGGAGTTGACCGAAGATGCGTTTTTGTTAGCCTCCCCAAGGTTGTTCTCTAAGTGATTCAACATTAACTACCTTTTTCTGTATGCTTTCCAAAGCGTTTTTTTTTTTTTTTTTTTTTCCTCCAGTGTTTAATTAAAATATTTGCTCATAGTTGACTTACCATTCCCACGAAAGAGGCAGAAACTTTGAGCAATTTTTTTTTTAAGTTGTATTTTTTTTTTTTCTCCTTTCCTGAGTATGCCTCCCCAAGCCTCCCATTCCAGTTGTAATTAGCATTGTGGTCCAAGTGGGTGCTACGTGGGAGAGGAATGGCTGTTTACGCAGATTGAAAGTGTCCCTTATGGGACCCAGCAGCTTCCAGGCCAGGACGTCCTTGTTGGCCAGTCTCCATTCAGAATCACGCTTGTGAGCTTGGGGAGCACCTGGGCCACTTACCGCTTCCGCCACCCCGCAGACTGGCTCCAGCCCCTGCTTGCTGTGCTCCCCTTGACCTCTTGGAGTCTCCACAGTCTTTTGGTTGAACCATTCGTAGAACCTGCCGTGTTCCCCCCTGGTGGGGGCTTTGGGGTTTGATTTATGTGTAGCCATTTCTGTCTCCTTTAGCTGTACAAGAAGTCCGCATGAGAATCAGGCAGTGGTGGAGCCATGGAGGCCTGAGGGTGGGGCAGAGATGGGGAACGTTTGTGTGCGTCTAAGGGTCCAGCTCTGTGGCTCCCTATTGAGCCCGGGCCCTGCTGGCCCCAGCAGTGCTCTGTTAGAGGTCAGCCAGCCAGCAGTCCAGGTGAACTCTTCAGGCCCTGCGAGAAAGGGCCGGTCCTGCATCCCAGCTGTTGCCACCGCCTCTGCTTCTGTGTTGCCTGCCTGGCCTGGCCTGGCCTGGCCTGGCCTAGCCTGGCCATTCCTGCCCTACGCCTTGGGTCGCTGTCCCGCTAACTCTGCACTCTTGGTTGCCCGCGCTCTGGTTCCGTGTGCTTGGCTCCAGTACCAAATTGCTGGGATTCCTGGAGAAGTCCCCCAGGCCTGCGTGTCGGCGCAGCCACTGTGCCGGCCTCCTGCCGCTGCAGCCCTGCCAAGTGCTCTCTGCCCGAGCCTCCCTGTGCTGAGCACGCTGCGGGAGTTACGAGGTGCCTTTCCTGGAAGCAAGTGAGGTGCGGCACCGGCTGGGCCTGTGGTTTCCAGGGATCTGGACTGGTTTGGGTGCTTTAAGTAGATTTTTAGCTCGGTGGTGCTTCTGGGGGAGAAGAGGGATTCAGTGTGAGACGGTGGATGGGAGAGTTCAGTGCTGGTCCTTATTTAGCCTCTGTTTTTGCTTTTGCTGTTGTTTCTACCTGTCATTGTCTCCATGTTAAAATGCCAAAAATGATCTAGTTGTCACTGCTCTTCTCCCCGCCTGTCATCCCACTCCATCACTGCTCCCAGCGACTTCTGTCCCTAAGGGGCAGGTCGCCGCTTGCATCTGGCTGACCCCATAGCCTTGAGGGAGATGGGACTGGATTTAAGACCTAGCATGAGTCCTTGCTCATCTCTGCCACCCTGTGTTGGTTGGTGGCCCTCTAGAATAAGCTTCTTTAACCTAGCCTGTCCCTGTCACCCCCAGATGCCTCCCCTCAGCTCCCGGGGGCGGGGCCTGAGCAGTCCCTGCTCCTACCTGAGCAAGGTCTGTTCTGTGGCACACTCTGGGTCTCCCTCGAGCTGTGTGGCCACCCAGTTTAGGATGCAGTAGCCTGGGAGCTGCCCTGGGCTCAGATCCTTGACGCCAGCAGCCAGCCAGCCACCCTGTCAGGCGTCCCACCCTGCAGAAGGTGTTCTGTGACCTCCCTACCCCTCCTCTTGGCGTGGAGTTGTAATGTGAGCTTCCTGGCAAGGAGCACCTGTAGGACAGGAGTTGGGGCACCTTGCACTCCAAGAGGCACAGAGGGCCGAGCAGTTCCCAGCAGCCCTCCAGGTCTGACAGGAGGGTCAGAGGGGGCCAAGGTGGACAGGAATCAAAGAGGACGTTGTGATTTGGTCGAAGGCGCCTGGTTTAGTGCTGTAATTGTCTTTATTTTTTTTTTTATATATATATTTCTTGGAGTAAACATTTTAAATAAACGGCATCATTGTTTACTCTGTCTTGGCTTTTGTTTCTTTCTCAGCATTGTTGCTCGCGTGGTGGCTCTGGTGCTCTCCACCTCCTGAGCTTGCCATAAGTCGGAGCATGAGGGGTGAGATGCAGGGAGGAAGTGGCCCCTGGAGCTAGGGTGAGGCTTTCCAGGCTCAGGTGTTGGGAGGCGTGAGCTCCGGCTCTGCTCCTTGCTGTGGGCTGGGAAGGGAGGACGGGACTCGTGCACCTGTCTCTGGTGTTCACTGCTGTGTGCTGTGCTTTGCAGTGGCCCTTGGACCTCTCAGCGCAGCAGTATGACAGTACTGTCTCTGATGTTTCCTTTTTGTGGTGTTGGGGATCGAACTCAAGACCTTGTGCTCGCTAGGCAAGGTGCTTATGCCACTTGAGTTACCTTCCTGGCCCAGTGGCTCACTTTGAGCAGGACATGGGCTGTGCCACTGTGGCCTGTGGGCCCGGTACTGGTCCTGCCCAGCTGCAAGCTCAGAGTCTGCACAGTGCAAGCGCCTGGGCCAGGCTGAGAGGCCTATAGGCGTGGAAGAGTGCATGGGGCTGTAATCTCACCAGAAGCTGAGGAGGTGGTTCATCTCCAGACTGCAAAGGGTGTCCTGGTTACTTGAGTCCAGGCTGCCTTGCCACTTCAGCCCTGCCTTTAGGGGCAGTGTGGCAGCTGGCCACCAGGGGATGCCAAAAGGCCAGTTCTTTGTCCTTAGCCACTGCAGGGCAGTGTCCTGGAGACACTGGCATGAACATGGAAACGTGAAGTGTGGAACCCCACTGTCACAGTCCTGAGGGCTTGGCCGCATCTCCTGCCCTGAAGGAAAGAGAGACTCGGCTGGAATGACCTTGGCCAGCTGGAATGACCTTGACCATGGTGGGGCTGTGAGAAGACCCATGTAACACCTTGCCACTCTGCAGGAGCAGGCCCCTTGCTGAGGACAGGATGGTCTGCGGCCACCTCTCAGGGGACAGCCTTTGGAGCTGTGGAGATGCTTAGACTCCACCCCCTACACCTGCCCTTGGGAGCTGTTTTGGCCCAGAGTCCTGGGGAAAACGGGCCAGGTTGGGGGTGTTCCGGAGCCTGAGGGGAAGGCCTTTGGGGGGCTGTGAAGGAGGTTGGGCATCTTGACCCTGTATTGCCATCAGGCCCCACCGCTGGTAGGTAAGTATAACCCTGAGCTCAGCTGAGCACGGGCCCCATCAGCTAGCACAGTGCTGGGCTTCTGGGGAGGCTGTAGAGGTGGGTAGGCCTGAGACTCCGCTTCTGTGAGAGCTGTTGCGGATACCTGCTGGTGGAGTCCAAGGCTTTCTGTAGATGACCCATCTCCACCACTATCTGGAGCAGCCAGAGCCCTCTAGGGCCAGTGTGGGGAATTGCACCAGGCGGGCAGGACCCAAGTGACCCAGCCGTGGGGCCAGATGGCCACTGCCTGGCAGGTGGGATTGGTGGGGGGGAGTCGGAGGCTGTGGCATCAACCTAGAGGCCTTGGGAAGTGCAGCCAGGGCCGAAGTGGCCTTGGTAAGTAAGAACTACAAACCCGTGGAGTTGTCGGCGCCTGGTTGGAGAAACCAACAGCATTATACAGACTATACAAACGGCTCTGACAAGTGGCTATGGAGGACACCTGGCGGCAGGTAGGAGCCATGCTGGAGGATCAGGGAGGTGCAGGAGGGAAGGGCCGATCTTCTGGGGTCCCCAGGGTGCCTCTCCAGTGAGGGTAGCACCTGAGTTGGCCAGGGAACCCTGGGAAAGTATCTACTTATTCTTAGTACAGGGGGAGTGAACTGCCCACCCTGGGGTAGCCCTGAGTAAAATGGACAAGTTCCCAAGGGCTGGAACCCCGCATGACCAGCCGGGAGAGTGGACAGCTCCTGTCCGCCTTCTTGTCCCAGGGCTTGCCTGCCCCCTTTATTCCCAGAGAGGGATCCAGAGTCTTCCCTACACACACAGTCTGGCTTTTCCATGTCATTGAGAAGTGCACATCCACTCACAGGGCTGCCTGACCCCTTCCTCAAGGGTCCCATCCCTCACATCCATAAAATGCACCGGAAGAGCAGCTCAGCTCTGTTAATTCCAGCACTTGGGAGACTGAAGCAGGAGGATCTCTGGAAATTTGAGGCCAGCCTAAGCTATAGAGCAAGACCCTGTCTCAGAAAAAAACCCAAAACACTGGAAAGTATGTCCTTGGTCAGCCCTAGCCCAGCACCACCCCGGGTGGCCCGAATCCGATTGGAGATCAGGGTAGAGATCCCAGCTCCCAGCTGTCCCGGCTGCTGCCCTTGGGCGAGTCCCGTCCCTGAGGTGACTCTCAGGCAGAGCTCTCTCCAGCAGGCCCAGGTCGACAGGTGAGTTGCTCCATGCTGTGCCAGACCTTAGCCGTCCTGGTCACACTGCTGACGTGAGGCAGGTGTGACTGGTGGCTGTTCAGCGCTTGGGGTCGCACATGCCTGCTGTTTGTTCTCAGGTGACTGTGGACATGGAATTCCACTCTACAGCCTCAGAACCGAGAGCACAGGGCCTACACTCTGCCAGCTGTTGACACTGCAGAACCTTTGAGCAGGGAGCTCGGGGAGAGAGCACTGCGTGTGGCCAGAAGTAGGCCAGGACAGGGTCTGTTCCCGTGACCCTGGCAGACAGAACAGCTGATCCCTACCCTGCTGGCTGCCCACCACTCTGGGGGCTGGGATGAGGGCTGCTGGGGGTCTATCCCTGCCCATCAATGGGTACCCACAAATCAGCTCTCTTCCCAGCTCACCCTGAGGACAACATCCTGGGGAACCATCATCAGGGCTGGTGGCCACAGTGCTTAAGCCTGCTGACACCCTAGATTTTTTTTTTTTTTTTTTCTTGGTTCAGAACCTTTGTTTGTTCATTCATTCATTTTTATGGCGGCTCAGCCCGCCCCGAGGGCAGGGCTGGCACAGCATGTGGTGCTGGGGATCGAACCAAGGTCCCTGAAGCCGCCCAGGCTTTCCTAAGCAGGTGCTTTAGACCACTGAGCCATCCTGCCAGGCCTGACACCCTAGATTTGATAACATTTGATCAGGCAGAAGAAAACAGGAGGTGGTGCATCCTGAAGGGGCACTGGTGGCTGGCTCTTTTTTTTTTTTTTTGTCTTTTTTGAGACAGGGTCTCGCTATGCAGTTCAGGCTGGCCTTGAGCTCACTTTTGTAGCCCAGGCTGGTCTTGAACTCGCACCGATCCTCCTGCCTCAGCCTCCCGAGTGCTGGGATTACAGGCGTGCGCCACCACGCCCAGCCATGGCTGGCTCTTAAGAGCAACCCAGCCTACCCTGCCTCTGGGGACACTTGGGACCTACTAGACTACGTGCTGGGTGGCCACCACCCACCAAGGCCAGTGGCCCATGGGGCCTCGTGCCACTGCTTGTGGACATCCTCCAGGGGCTACCAAAGGGAGTCACCTTCCTCCCCCAGCCATCTGAACCCAATATATTCAGTTCTTTGGGAAATAATTTCAGTCCGCTTATTATTTTTTGTATTTTAATACAGGATCTATTTAAAGGTTGTACAGGGTCTCACTACATAGATCGGACTCATAGTGACCCTCCTGCTTACAGCCTCCCAGGTGCTGGGATTACAGGCGTGCACCACCACACCCAGCCTCAATCATCATCTCAGCGTGGGGGTAGGGGTGGCCCAAATGTTTTTTTTTTTTTTTTTTTTTGTCTTTTTGAGACAGGGTCTCGCTATGCAGTTGAGGCTGGTCCTGAGCTCACTTTTGTAGCCCAGGCTGGTCTCAAACTCACACCGATCCTCCTGCCTCAGCCTCCCGAGTGCTAGGATTACAGGCGTGTGCCACCACGCCCGGCAAAATTCTTTTTTTTTTGTGGGACCAGGGTTCGAACTCACGACCTTGCACTTGCCCAGCAGGCACTTGTGCCTCGGAGCTATCTCCCCAGCCCCCAAATGTTTTTTGTTTTGTTTTTTGTTTTTGTATTTTAGGGAAGGGTCTACAGGGATATATATATATAATGTGGTTTTTTTTGTTTGTTTGTTTGTTTGTTTCAGAACTTTATTTTTTATGGCCAGCTCAGCCTGCCCTGAGGGCAGGGCTGGCGCATCATGTGGTGCCTGGGATCGAACTGCGGTCCCTACAGCCACCTAAGCGTTCCTAAGCAGGCGCTTTAGACCACTGAGCCATCCTGCCAGGCCCTACAGGGATATTCAGGGTACTGTTAGATCGGACTCCATAGTGATCTGCCTGTTTAGAACCTCCCAAGTGCTGGGATTACAGGCACATGCCACCACACTGAGTCTCAATTACTGCCTCAGTGGCAGCATAGCAGGCTTGGGGAGTGAACCCCCAACCCCTGTGCCTGCTTGCATGTGCTTTAATCTGCTATTTGGCCAGTCCCACTGTTTTAGACAGGGTCTTGCAGTTGTAGTTCAGGCTGGCCTTGGGTTCAATAATCCTGCTTCAGCCTACTGGGTACTGGGATTAAAGATGTGTACCACCCTGCTCGGCCCAATCACTTTTCCCCCCAACTTGTTAAACAGCAAGTTGGGATTCAGGCAAGTCCCCATTTCTGCCCCACAGGAGCCAGGCAGCAGGGATGGCTCAACCAGGGAAACCCCAGATAGCACGCAACCCTTCCCCAAAGCAAGGAGACACCCACCAAAGTGCATTCAGAATAGCTAGCGCTTTATTGGCTCTTTAGGAAACCCACTTGATTGTTTTGCCATCTCCCCCTTCCAGCAAGTTTGAGCTGGAAGCATTTCCCACCCTACTGGATCTGAAGGACAATGGTGACCAGGGAAAGGGAAGGCTTGCCCCTGCCCTGACTCTCCAGCCACCCCCACAAATGGCCCGGGAAGCACGCTGCTGTGTGGTAATAACAGACTCTTGGTGCTAAAGCAGGGCCGGGCAGCTCCAGGGCTGGGGCTAAGGCAACATCTTCCACCACTTGAAGGTAAAGGGCACCCGGCGGATGTTGGTACAGGCGCAAGAATCTCCGACCTCCGTCATGTAGCAGTCAAAGTCATCAATGAAGGTGCACTTGAGGCCCAGGGGCTCCAGTAAATGGCAGATCTTTTCTTCCAGGCAACATGTGCCCTTGATTTGTGGCCCAAAGGGCTTGGGAATCCCCAGCTCCTTGCCCATCACAATCATTTGCAGCTGTTAGGCAATGAGCAAGAGTCAGGGGTCAGATCCATGGGAGAAAGACCCCACCCATCTTCTGGCCAAGAGTGCTGTGGCATTAAAAGCCCCACCTCCCTGAGTGTTTGGCTGGACCAGGACAGCCTGGCAAGTATGTGGTAACATTATTCGCCAGGCCTGTGCCCATACAGACATCACTAATCAATCTCAGTGAAATTGATGAGTTTGCACTTAAGTCTTCGAGCCACTTGACACATTTTCACACAGACAGAACTTCTGTCTGGCCACAATATGGTCTTGCAGACTTCTGTATGTAATCTTTCATATTCTATTCTGATCGTTTCCATCCTAGCTGTGCCACTTGCTGCTACCTCTACCTACCCTGTACTCACTAGCACCTCCCACTAACTTCTGTCCAGCTCTCAGCTCTTCCCCGAAATAACCAGGGACTATGGTGGGCTTGGCCGTGGAGGCAAGCATGGATGGAAACACCTCAGAGCTTTAGACACCCGTATGATGGGTCATGGTTGGTATAGGAGAAGAGGTAACATAGCCACAGTTGGGACAGGCTGGTGTAGCAGGGCCACTGTCCCCATCCCTGCTCCCTCCTGCCTTATTCCAGCTAGTCATTTTACATGTCTGAATATCACCTGTTCTGGACCCTGGGTCAGAGGACCAGAAGCCCCTGGTCTCTGCCAGCATCTGGCTCAGCAGCATGACATCCTCATTGGTAAAGGGGCCTCCCAGGTCTCTTCTGGTTGGGGCTCAGCCAGCTAGGACCCTGGCCTGCAACCACTGCTCACAGGCAGCTGGCCTTTAGGCCCAGCTCACCTGTCCACTGGGCCAGGGCTCCTGGCCTACTGAGGAGTAGAGAAGGGGTCCATCTCACAGTCTGCACAGTTGCTGTGCCCTAAGGCCTACAGGCCTTTGCTATGTGTGGCAGGGTGACTTTATCTGGCAAGGCCCAGTGACCTTAGCTGAAGACATACCGCCCCTACCTCCCCAACCCACGCCCTCAGCTGCCAGTAGCTCTCACCACATCAGGGAAGTAGGGCCTAGCAAAGAGCCTGTGGGTCTGCTGGTCAGAGGGGACGTTGGTCAGCTTCTGCAAGCAGAAGAGCTGGGGGACATCGATGATGTCCTCCTCCTGCAGGCCTAGCTTCTCCTTCAGGATGGCACGGTTCAGGTGAATGCACTTCTGCAGGGTAGGAGAGAGCCTGATCAGAGCCAGCTCCATGGGTACCACAGTGGCCACTGCACCCAGGACAGCCACCACCCATCTGGCACCTGGCCCGCCAGGTCTGCAGGAGTCCAAACACTATTGTGCTGGGCGCAGAGCACAGCTAGGGACCAAGAGGACCTAGTGGGCAAAGCAGTGTTGCTCTGCGTCCTTGGACAGGTCGCTCCCCCTGCGGCCTCAGTGTCCCCTTCTAGAGGCTGGGTGCTTGCTCCTGGGGACTCTGGTGTTTGCAGCCAATGACACATAGTCTATGAGCAGACAACCCAGTGACTCCGATCGCCATTTTGGGACTGCTGTGACAATAGCCACTTCATCTAGGAAGCAGCAAGAAGGTCCTGGTCTCACAACAAGAGCTTCTTGGAGAAGGAGGCAGGCCTCTGCCAGGGGGTCCAAGCTGCATCACTGTTCCTGGACAAATGCAGACCCAGGTCCACCTTGTCCTAGTTGGAGCCTCTGTCCCAAGCCTCCCTGCAGGCTTGGTTCTTTACATCCTCAAGATTCCCAGAAGAAGCTCCCAGGAAGCCTGGGCCATAGCAGTGCTTAGCAGGGAGCCTGTCCAGACTGTCAGGGCCTTTCCCTTCGCTTGGAAGAGCAAGATGAACACTTGTGCGATCCGGTATAGGGAACCTGCCAAGCTGTCCCCAGCCCTGGACACCACCCCCACCCTCCCTGTCCATCACCACCATCCCAGGAGTCTGGATCCAGCCTATATGAGGGTCTGGAGGACAGAAAGGGAGGCTGGAAGCCACCCTCCTTGGGAGCAGTCCCCACACCCTGGTCCCCTACCTCTACGTAGTCGTTCTGATTTCTCAAGCTTTTGTCAGAAAGAAATTGGTTGATGGTTTTAGCCTCCCTTCCTGGAGGAAGGAAGAGGACAGGCAGGTCAGGGCAGGGGCTGTGCTGCCTGGAGATGAGCACGGCGAGCCAGGAACCATAGCAACAGGCCCCCAGGATACATCCCCAGCAAAGAGGACTTAGCAGGCTCCACACCTGAGGGCCTAGGGAGAACTTGTCTCCCCTCCCATCCCCATCACAGTCCCTGGGAGGGAGCCTAGAACACTCGAGCAGGAAAACTGGCCCCCTGCTCATTTCAGGGCCACCTTTATGTCCTGTGAGCCTAGTTCCTTCTGCCTAGGATCCCAACCAGGTTTATTCATTTCACTCCCAGTCACCTAACCTCTGGGACAGGGATGTCAAAGACACAGTCACCAGCCCTGAAGTAACACCAAGTGCTTGTCAGGTGGTCCATGCTCAGCAAATACTACATTCCACAATACTCTTTGTGGCCAGGTGACTGCAGAGCCCCACCACAGAGGTCACTCAGCTTCCCAGGAAGCTAAAACTGCTGGACCTGAAGCCCCAAGTGTAGGTACAGAGGTGCAGGAGCACGTCTCGACACCTGAGAGTTTTCTGGGAAAAGCCTGTGTTCCCCTCCGTATCTAGGTCGGAAAGGCCCCAGCCCCAGCCACACCACCACTGCTCGTCCACTTATAGATTTCCTGGGAGAACCCAGGAGACCCATGAATCCCCAGCACACAGCTGCGTAGGCAGCACTCCCTGAAGGGGGCCGGACCCCAGCCAAGGGAGACCATGGGAGGCCGCCTGTGGTGCAGAGCTGGCTTAGGCTCTTGGAGGAATCCTTCACCATTAGAATGCAGCAGCTCAGGGCTGACACCCTCAAATAGAGTCGCGTCCCCGTAGCCCTCCTCCTGCTTCTGACGGAGCAGACCGTAGCAGGCCCAGGGGCTGGCCAGGAGCAGCCGGAAGTCCTGGGAAGAGGGGCCCAGCATCAGAAACCCGAATCTACCTCCAATGGCAATGTCCGCGGGTCGCCAGTAGATGGCGCCATCCCACAGACCTTTGCGTCCTCGCTCTTGCCTTCCACCGGGACGAAGCACATGAACTCATCCAAGTGCCCGGTCATCAGCCAGTCGGAGAAGAGCTCCACAGGCGCCTGTACCTGCTGCGCGTAGAGGAACTCGCGGAGGCCCTTGCTCATGGCCCGGCTGTTGGGGCTGCAGAGGAGACCCGTTGCGGCCCGGGCTGGCGCGGCTGCCGGCCCAGTGTAGGGCTGTGCCGACTCACCGCGGGGTGGTTAAGAATCCCTTCCCCTCCAACCCAACTCAGGATGGAGCCGACCTCTACTACACACACTGAATGTGGGATGCAGGTCGCCTGGATTTAGGTTAACAGTCACTAAGGAATCCGACTGCACACTTTGTACAAATATTGGTAGGCTAGATTCCTGCTTCGCTGTAAACCCTGGAATCACCACAGAATGTACAGTTTGCATGAGCCAAAGGCTCAAACACCCGAACTTCATTTGGAAAAGGGCCCAGGGAAGATGCTGGCTGAGGTCCAGGGAGAACCAGCGTGACCCAGTGACCAGCTAGGGTCTGTTCTTTGGTTTTGAGGCATCTGGTCTACCTCTGGGCCTCTTAGCTCACCTGGGGTAAAAGCTGCTGCCGAAGAGGACTCTGCCCAAGGGATACTCCTTCCCCTGGGCCTTGACAGGTGGAGATACCATCAGGTTCCCGATGGTGTCCAAGCTGGCCACCGTGTGGTCCTTGGTGTCTTGGGTCCTGTAGCCAACACCAGGGGTCTAGAAGAGGACAGGAGGTGTTAGGAGAGGGTGGCAGTGAGCCCCAATCTTACTCCTGACCTAGGCCATCAACTTGGTGCCCCTACCCATCAGAGGTTGGGCTTTAATCAGGTCAGCTAAACTAAGGCCCATACCAGAACGTGTTTTTTTTTTTTTTTTTTTTTTTTTTTTTTTTTTTTTTTTTTTTTTTTTTTTTTTTTTTGTCTTTTTTGAGACAGGGTCTCACTATGCAGTTGAGGCTGGCCTTGAGCTCACTTTTGTCGCCCAGGCTGGTCTTGAACTTGCACCAATCCTCCTGCCTCAGCCTCCCGAGTGCTGGGATTATGGGTGTGTGCCACCACGCCCAGCTTACCAGAGCATATTTCATGGGGAACTCGTCAAGCATGGTGGCCCGAGGGGTGTCAAGGACAAAGGATGTCATCTTGTGGGGCATCTCACTGTAGCAGAAGGCCATCTCATCCTGGAAAAGACAGAAAGACAGTGAGGTCATCTCATTCCAACAGCTCTTGCTCACATCCGATCTGTGGACCCCCAGCTCCCTGGACCACCTCACCATTAAATAATCCTCCTGCCAACTCCTGCTCAGCCCTCAAAACCCAGCTCAGCTGGGTCCTCTCAATTCTTCTCTTCCTCCCCAACCATAATGAGAAAACTTGCTAGCTTTCCTTCATGTACCAGCAGACTCCCCTCAGCTCTGGTACCCTGCGGAAGGCCACACGACTTCCTATCCTTCAGCCACACCTTCCAGCCAATCTCTTGCTCAGACCTAGGCCCTGGCATCCTGGCCAGTGGGGCTCTTTAAAAACACAAACCAGGGCTGGGGAAATAGCTCCTTGGCACAAGTGCCTGCCTGGCAAGTGCAAGATTGAGAGTTTGAACCCTGGTCCTGCCCAAAAACCCAAACCAGTCTTCCCTTCTGGAGACAAAGTCTTGCCAAGTAGCAGACTGGCTCTGAACTTGGGGCCCTCCTGCCCAAATAGCTGGGACAGAGGCATGTGCCACTAGGTCAGACCTCCACTTTCCTTTCATTCCCGCTTCGTTGCTTTGAGCACCATCTTGCTTTGCTTTTGTTTTTGTGCTTTAGCCATGGTGTGGCTCTTGCAGAGCTTTGGTCTCTGCTCACTGAGGCGGCTGTCACTTTTCCATTTCTTTTCTTTTTGTGGGCCTGGGGTTCGAACTCATGACCTTGCACTTACCCAGCAGGCACTTATGCCATGGAGCTATCTCCCCAGCCCCTCACCTTTCCATTTCTAACCTTCCCAGCTCCTCACTGCTTGAGGCTCATCTGAGAACTTTCCCAGTCACTTGCACCTTGCTTGGCCTCATGCTGATAGCTCACCATACTGCTTCATTCCCAGCTTGTCAGAATCCCCTCCCAGCTTCTTTCTACCTCAGAGATGCACCCAGCATAAGGCACTTGCTTGAGCATGGGACAGGATGGCACCCCAGAACCAAGGCCCAGCTGGCTCTGGACCTGGTGCTGCCCCAGGGCAGGGCCGGCCCTGCAGCCACAGTAGGGCTCTGACCCTATAGTGGAAGGCAGCAGACTCATCAGGGTCTTGAAATACTCACTTTTTTTGTTTTGTTTGTGGGACCAGGGTTTGAACTCATGACCTTGTACTTGCCAGGCAGGTACTTGTGCCATGAAGCTATCTCCCCGGCCCCTAATACACACATGTTCTGAAGCATAATAAAGAGGTTGGACCCTAAGCTTTATCAGTCAGTGGAGGACTCGGGCACGCATCACTTTATCAGAGGCAAAGATGCTTCCACCAAAGTCCAGAGGCATCAGGACCCAAGGCCCCTCCCCCATAGGCAAGGCTGTGGGGAGTGAGCAGTTACCTGGAGCCACCTGCCCAGGCGGTTGGCGTCCTCATAGACAGATGCCACCTGGCTGTCGGTCTTCTCACTCAGTGCCATGACCATATCCACAAATCCCTGGACCTTCACATCTCTGCATGGAAATTCACCTGCTCGGGGAGGGCGTCCTAGGTCCCCCAGCCGGGATCACTGTGTCCCAAGGTGAATGGAGCCCTGTCCCCTTGGAGTACAGCATGCCAGGCAAGTGCTCTACTGGGGAGCTATACCTGCAGCCCAAGCCGCCATTTTCCACCCTACCTCAGCCCCCGCCCCCACTTCGGTGCTTGTCTCACTTCTAACACCTTGGCGGCCTGCGGTGTCCTGTCCCAAACTCCAGTTTTCTCTTGTGCCCTCCCAGTCCCTGGTCAACAGCCTGACTTCCTCAGCAGGTCCCCAGTTCTTGACTGCTGCCATGCCTGTCATTTCTCTGCCTCCCTCTGCAGCCAGGGTGGAATCTCCGCTGCCTCCTGGTAGCTATGCCCTTGACCAGCATCCTTGGGCTCCCTCCCTGGCCAACTTCCAGCCCCAATTGGACAAAGTTCTATGTATTTCTCCCTAGAAATCGAGTTACCCAGAGTAGTGGGAGAGGAGCCCATGCTCTTCCAGCTTGGCCTGGAGGAGCAGCGAGGTGTCCTTGTGTCAGGGTAGCATGAGCTGAGCTCATCCTGCTGCCTGCTCTGCAGTAGTTGCTGACTACCCATCATTCTCCTCTCTGCCTCCCAGCTTACAAACATCCCTCATCCAAGGCATTTGTTAGAAAAACCACGGAAGGCAGAATAGCTCCCTCTGCATTGGATTCGGAGTTCTCATCAAGCTCTGCCCACTCCAGCCTGAGCCTTTCACCTTTCATCTACCGGTACCGGGGATTGAACTCAGGATCTTGGGCTTGCCAGGTGCTTATGCAGCAGAGCTATCTCTCCAGTGAGCTCTGCTCAGAGCAATCTGAGGACCCCTTGATACTCCTCACCTGTGTATCCCAGGGCCCTTCTCCCCTCAGTCCCTGGCCACACTGAACCCTCTGCCAGCCTGCCCACAGGCCATTGGCACACGAGTACAGTGGCTCAGGGGACTTCTGGATGCTGGAGTGGCAGACAGCTTGGCCTAGATGGCAGTGTTCCCCATCCAGAACCCCAAGTCCTGGGCCTAGCAGTGATTGAGATGCCAGCCTAAGAGAAGCATTATAACACGACAGAGGAATCAGGGCACCGTCCCACCTGCAGGTGGCCACAAGACAGACCCACTTTCCAGCGCTGTTCCTGGGGATCTGGTACAGCTTTGCCCTGATGTATGAACCCAAAGGTTCCGTTTGTTTTGCCCTCAACTTCCTGACGCACAGTGCCAGGAGCCTCCTGTCCTCTCTGCCTCGTGCTCATCTCTACCCCTCCTTTTTCCTCGGTTTGTGGTACTTGATGCTAACTGAAATCATGTTCTTTGTGGGAGACACACATCCCTTAAGCCCCCCACCCCAGGGCTGGGAGACCGCTTCACTCCCTGGTCCACACCAAGCCTGGGTAATATTTAAGCACTTAGTAGATGGTGTCTTGCATAGGTGCAGGCCACCGGGGTGGAGAGCTCCACTCCTAGGGCCACTTCTAGCCATCGTCACACCCAACCTCCTACACAGCCGGTACCAGGGAAGAAGGCTGCCACAGCTCCCCCCCCCCAGGGCCCTTACCTGTAGAGGTACACCTCTAGGGGCATCTGGGTGCTGGGGGTAAAGATACAAGGTGCCACCCGGAACACTACCGTGTCCTTGTACACGGGGGCCTCTGGAATCGACTGCAACATAAGACAGGGTGGTGTCAGTGGCCTGGCTCTACATCTCCTCTGCCCCTCCCTTTGTGCCCCAGGGCCCTGAGCGCAGGTCACTATGGATCCCACTGCTTTCCTACCACCTTCTCTGGAAGCCCTACCATCCAGCAGCCCTTACCACCAGCTCTGGGGGACATACCTCCTCGGCTCTTTGGTGACATACTGAGACTGGAGGATCTTCAATCAGGGAGACGGAGAAGGTGAGGAGCCCCGAGAAGGTGGCAGATGGGAACTCTATCGCTTCTACATAAAAGGTCTCCTTCCTGAGGTCCACCAGGGAGTTAAAGATGTAGGAATGATGGCCTGGGCCTAGCACCATCTGAAAGGCACCGGAGGTATCTCCTAGGTCAAAGAAAGAAAAGGGCTATCAGCCGCCAGAGTGTCTGAGCTGCAGGGCCCACATATGGTTGTGAGGCTTACTCCTTGGGTTAGATGTCAGGGATGCAGGCATCTGAGTGGAGTAGGGCGATCTTCTTGCCTCAGCCTCCTGCATGCTAGAATGACAGGAATGTGCCGCCACCCCTGGCGCTGCTAGTGATATCATAACAAAGGCAAAAGGCAAAACCCTGTGTGTAAAAGTGGGCATCTTACTTTCCTTGAGAGGTTTATTTTTGAATCCGTTTTAGTGCCTAGTTTTCCAAATCAGTGGGAAGAAGGCATGGCAATGTGCCTGTGTAGAGGAGAGCTGCTGAGCTTGTGGGAGCCTAGAAGCAGAGGGTCAAGGGACAGCCAGAAGCGGAGAGCCAACCTCCTGTGTCATGCCACAGTGACCCACGGTTCCCATCAGGCTCCACCTCCTTATGGCAAGTTGGCTCTAACGCCCCTGTAACCCAGTCACCTTCCATAGGTGCTGCCTACGGATCACCCGAGGCCTTGGGGGACCCCTAGCTATAAACTCTGGCCACCAGCACACCCATGTGCATTCTTGGGTCAAATCCACCGAGTCCATCTCCAAGTTGCCAAAGTCGTCACAGTCGACGGTTGCTGAGAAGTCCAAGTCCAAAGCCTCTCTTGAACAAAAGACACACATTTGCCGAGCCTCCATTAAAAAATAAAATCCCAAGTTCCACGCTGCCAACATACAAAGACACAGGGTAAGCAGTCCCATTCTAAAATGGGGAGCGGGACCCTACCAGGGCCTCCAGTTCCCTCCTAAGGGCTGTCCATGGGACGTGGTGACACACACCAGGAAATGCAGTACCCTCAGCAGGTACCTCCAAGGAGCACCTAGCCCAGCCCATCTTGCCTCCAACTTGTCCAAAGCTGGTGGCCTTCTAGGGCCAGAGTAGCCCCATATTCTGAACCAGGCCTAAACCCACAGGTCTGGAGCTCACTCAATCTGGGATGAGACTTTTCCCAGGTCACTCCCAGGTCCAGCTCTGGTCCACAAAAAGAGCCGGAGTGGACAACGGCGCCCTCAGGGCCCCTAGCACAAGCAGCTCCAGCACTGGCAAGAGGAGGCCCTCCTTCCAAGAGCAGATGTGCCATGATCACAGCGCTTTCGCTGTCCTGCTGAGGCCACGTGTGGCTTTAAAAGGTGGTGGCACACTGGTGTACACGTCTAGGAGCCAGGAGTGAAGTCTCAAGCTGAGAAACGGAGGCAGTAGACTGAGCCAGATAAGGGAAGTCAAGATTCTCCTTGTGTGTCTACCCAGAGATGGACACACCAGGCTTCTACATCAGCAGGCCTCTACCCGAGGACCGGCCTCCATGTCTGCCTCAGAGATAGGCAGTGTGTGGTGTGGTGTGGTAGCTGGGAGGGAGGGACCATTGGGATAGCAGTGCAGGCTTCTTGGCTTCTGAATCCTGGGTGTTTAATATCCTGGGGCCTTAGTGAAGAAGGGGAGTTCCTCCTCCAGGAGTTACTGAGAGGGGATATCCCCTCTCTGTACAGGGCGCTTCCCACCCCCAGCTACGAGGACCTGGTAGAATGAGTGCCTCACCGTGTGGCCGGAAGACTCGGGCTTTCTCAGCCTCTTCCTCAGAGGTATGGAAGACCAGCTGGTACTTCTTTAAGACACAGGTGGGGCCTTGGATGCTCAGGGTCATTTGGGTCAGGTCCTTGATATCTGGGCAAAGAACAAGGCAAAAGTCAAGGCTCCAGGGACAGGAGGAGAGCGGCTGCGATGTGAGGGCAGGGGCTTGCGTGACGGAGCAGTGAGGACCAGAGACAAGCTACTGACTCCAGAATCCCTGTCAAGCGAGGAGACCGGTTACCACCGCACGCCAGGAGGACACATAGAATAGGACCTGACATGTTCAGTTCAACACGAGGCTCTCCCCAGCCCTTGTGGGGCCCCAGCGTCCATTGCTACTGCCCACACCAGAATCCCACCCCAAGTCAGGACCAGACCCGAGACTGTTTTTGCCTAAGGTGGCCCTAAGTGGCCCTTTCAGGTTTTCAGTCTCAACCACTCAGTGATACCACTTCTCCCTGCTGTTCAATCCACACCCAGAAAGTTAGTGTTAACTGGTACTACAGCCTATGCTGTTCCCCATGACACAGTATGGCCTCTTTCTTCCCAGGTGCCCAGCTTCCAGGCATAAGTTTTGGGGGTTGCCATTGCTGGGGATGGGACCCAGAACATCATACAGGACTAGCCAAATGTGCTACCTCCAGCTGAGAAGAGATTTGCTGAAGCAGGGTGTGGGCTTGGCACCAGCCTGAGATACCAACTCTGTGAGGCTAAGGCAGGAGGATTCCAAGCTTGAGACCAATCTGCACAGTTTGTAGTTGGTAACTGTAACCCTAGCCCTTGGAAGGCTGAGGCAAGGGGATCACCAGGAGTTCAAAACCAGCCTGAACTTCCTAGCACGACTATCTCTCAGCAAAAAAAAAAAAAAAAAAAAAGGGTTGGGGGGCTGGTGAGATGGCTCAGTGGTCTAAAGTGCTTGCTTAGGCAAGCTTAAGCAACCACAGGGACCGTGGTTCGAGTCCTGGCACGTGTGCTGCACCAGCTCCACCCCTAGCTCAGGCTGAGCCGGCCATAACAAAACAAAAAAGGACTGAGGGGTATTTCTCAGTACTGAGGCCCCAGGTTCAATTCTCAGTTGGATCTGCATGTGGTGGCATAGGCGTGTACTCAGCACTCAGGAGGCTGAGGCAGATGGATTGCTTCTAGTGGGAAAGCAGCCTGGACTGCATAGCAAGACCCTGTCTCATTCGACCCTTAGGAAATGTTGGCCTGGAGTCTCATTTGCTGAGGGTTAGACGGAGCCAGAGCCAGAGCCAAAACAGGAACAGGTGGGGACAGGGGAGATTGTACCTTCTGATGTCACCATCTGGGTGTCTGGACTCACATCAGCAGGGTTAGTGTTCACAAGCAGGATGGCACCCCAGCCTGTGGGGCCCCAGACCCACATTTCCTGCAATGATAGGAGGCATAGGCTTAGGAAGAAGCCATGGAGTTGGTGCTTTCCTGATGCCACTGCCCGCCAGGGAGCAGAGCCACACGTTTCTAGGGTCCGCCAGTACAGTGAGGCAGAGAATCTGGAGAAGCACTAAGGGCCCAAGAGTGCAGAGAAGCCAGCCGATGGTGGCTACTGCTTGCCAGGCCCAGCTGTGTTGTAGCACTGGAGACGCAGGCAGAGGAGCCCTTCAACCCCCCTTGCTGGTGGCAGCCAGCCCTGTCCTAGTGGGCCACATGACAGGCTCAGGAATACGGAGCTGGTCATCCCAGCCTCGTGTGTCCCAGATGTGCCAGGTCCTCAGCAAGCCAGGAATTGCAACGTCAGCTTGCAGTATAGCAACGTGATTCCCGAATGCTCAGCCCCAAAGCAGGCCTGGTTGCAGTCCAACCACACCCCCTCCCTCGAGGGCAGCCTCACCTTAGTCTGCTTATTGACTGGCATCTCACACCCATCATGGTAGACGTTTGTTTGCAGGGAGACCTCTGAAAAGCAAGCAGTGTGGACTTGGTCACCTGGGCTGCCAGAGAGGCCCAGAAGCTGCGGGCAGTCCTCAGCAGATGCCCAAGGCTAGAACCAGGGCCATTAACCTGCAGGGGTGCCGTAGGGATAAAAATCTACACCCCTAGAAGGGTAAGGTTGGCTGGGGCAAGGGTCCCACTGGGAGGCCCTGGCTGTAGCCAGGAGAGAGGGGTGGGTGCTTGGGCCAGGATGAGGGCACCAGGCTGGAGGAGGCAGAGTCCTGCTGCCCACCAACTGACAGAGATTCACAGGGTGGGACGGGGCCAGGGAGGACGACAGCAAATCCAAGGCCGCCAGCCTGGACAGCCAGAGGATGATCGCTAGCTGTTACAGGAAGGAAGATGCCTAGTAAAAATAGGTTTAAGGGTCAAGATCTATTTAACTTGGGAATCGCTAAGATAAAACCCAGGAACAAAGGTGAGCAGGAAAGATTCAAGTGGAGTTCAGGGGTGAACTGGGCTGGAGATGACGCCGGGAGGAGCGTGGAGGTGACAGGTAGAGCCACGTAGGCCTGGCGCTTCACCAGGCAGCTGGCAGATCCAGGTCCATGAGGCCCCCAGAAGGGGAAGAGGGGCTGCAGGGGCCAAGGCGCTCAAGGGGGACACCAGGCGTACTGACTACTGCTAGGGCAGGTAGAGAAGGTGGGGTAGGGGAAAGTGTAGTGAGGAAGTCCTATAGAGTCGCAGCTAAGAGCACAGGAGGGGTGGGTACGAGGCTTGAGTAGACTGGCGGGAGAAAGGAGAATGTGCGGACGCACAGGTGGTTCCTAAGAACGGTCGAGAGCGAAGGCGAAAGAGAAGAGAATTGAGTTGAAGACGGGGGATGCCGAGGCCCGTTGCTGGGCTGAGAGGAGGTGGAAGGGTCGTGGTTTCTGTCATCGGCAAGAACTGGGGACAGAAAGAGGCAGAACGTGGGCACCAGGTACAAGGAGGTGGGCGGAGGAGAGCCATGTGCGAAGGCCTGGCTGCTTCCATCCTCAGGAAATTAGATCAGCCGGCGAGAGGATGGGGGAAGAGAACGTAGGCGTGTAGGGGAGGGGCAGAGGAGTCTTTTTGGGCCCCTCCGCAGTGGCAGTGTCCTGTCTTGAGGAGAGCCCCTCAAAGCCCCCCACCCCGCTGCTCTCCAATGCAGACGGGAGACTCACCGATGCCAGTGAGGTAGAGCACTGCTGTGACCAAGGGGACCTCCTCGTTGGCACGGTAGTAGGAGATCAGCACCTGAGGAGACAGCGCCCAGAGCCCATGGGGCATGGGGTGGGAGCAGCAGCAGAGCCCGAGGCCCCGGACAGGCTTGCTCTTGGTTTGTTTTTTCCTTCTCTTTCTTTTGCTCTAACATTAGCCACTCCCTTTCTACTTCGTAAAAGCACACTCTAGGAATAAATGCTGCTGTTTCAGTATGGAAAAATCACTTTGTGATTGGCTTAAACCTGGTTATCTGCTTTTCTTTGGATTTAACTAGTTTCTATTCTTACACGTGATTTTTTTTTTTTTTTTTTTTTTTTTTTTTTTTTTTTTTTTTTTTTTTTTTTTTTTTTTTTTTTTTTTTTTTTTTTTTTTGTCTTTTTGAGACAGGGTCTCACTGTGCAGTTCAGGCTGTCCTTGAGATCACTTTCGTAGCTCAGGCTGGTCTTGAACTCGTACTGATCCTCCTGCCTCAGCCTTCCAAGTGCTGGGATTACAGGCGTGCGCCACTACGCCCGGCACATGTGATATCTTTAATGCATTTAGTAGAGCCTCCAGAGGGTCTCACTACACAGATCAGACTTGTGGTGATCCTGTTTTCAGCCTTCCAAGCACAGGAGTTACAGGCATGTGCCACGGCATCTAGTCTCAATCGCCATCTCAGCACGCCCTGGGGGCAGGCCCGACGTGGCAGGCCAGGGACTGAACCCCGGTCCCTCCATCTGCCTAAGCAAGTACTTTAATCTATTGAGCTATCTGGTTGGCCCCTATGAATGTTGAGTATTTGCTTCAAAATACTTTGGAATTGTTTTGTTCATTCCTTATTTCTTTCCAGCTTGCTTTTTTAGGAACAGGTCTTGCCAAATTACCTAGGCTGGACTTGAACTTTTAATCCTCCTGCATCAGCCTCCCAGAGTGCCAAGAGTGCAGGCATGCACCCAGTTCCTACTTTATTTTCAAAGCTCCTGATGCAAATTGTTCACCAAAAGAACAGAGATGGATATCGGGGACCTGGCTGGTTGGGGGAGGGGCTGGTTGGGAGGAGAGGCAGGGAGCCCACTAGAAGTGGGCACCGTGGGTAGCAGCAGACTCGGAACTCTGTTTCCTGTCACACGGCAGCCTCTCCTCCCAGGGAGCTCTGTGTTAGGGAGCTGCCCTGCAGCTCTGGCTCAACTACCAGGCCTTCACAAACCAGAGACCCAGCAGCCAACCAGGGCCACCTGACCTGTGTGCCTCTCCTCCTGCCTCTATGCGGAAGCACCTGTCCTCCAAGATCAAGGCTCTTAATCTAGCACCTGCCACGATGGCTAGAGGCTGAAGGCTGAGCGCAGAAGGGCTTTCAGGTGGCCTGGGCCCAGCTGGGGCGCAGCACAGCCTCGGGTCCTAGCCACGAGGCACTCATTTCTTACTTAAGCATGCCACCCGCCTCTCTGGGAATCGCCTGCTCTGGGCCCATAGACAGGCGCTAGATACTTCCTCGGTACCCAGCGTGCGCCACGCATTTCATATTGGCCACCTGCTCAGAGTTCCACGCTTGCCTTTCCCGAGCTACAAAGCCCATCTTCAGGCCAAATTAAACAGCAGAACAGAAGCCAGCATGGCACCTCTGAGGCCCCTGCAGTTCAAACCCGCGCTGCCAACCACTGGCTTGGGATCAGCACTCCCTTCCCTGGGTGCCTCAGTTTCTCCATCTGGAAAAGGGGCCACACAGCACCCACCTCATGGGTCATTGTAGGCAATAAAGGTACACAGCCAGCATCTATAGTCCTCAGACTCTGGCTGGGCCCTGCGTCAGGGGTGAGGGTGGTGGTGCCTGGGTGTCTCCCCGCCAGCCCTATCTCTGCAGGCTCACCTTGTCCTCATCCACATCCGAGCTGGGAAGCACCATCTTCACCAGCGCGCGTACGGGCTCGGACAGCGAGTACCAGATGGTGGTTTTGTCATTCCCGCTGGTCACCTTGCTTTTCAGGGTAACCAGGACCCTCGGGGAGCAGGTGATTGTGAAGGACTCACAGTTCTTTGGGGCACACCTGATTTAGCCAGAAGACAGAGATCAGGCCACAAAGGGCCCCCACCTGGGCGGCCTGGAGGACAAGCATGGCTCCTGCCTTCTCTTCCTTAGGACTGAGGCAAAAGCCTATTGGCCAGGGCAGGTTTGGGGTCGGGACCCACCCAGCCTTCTGCCACTCCAAGGGCCCTGTCCTCCCTCCAAGGAGCTCCAGCCAGACCCATGTTCCAGAGGTTCCTAAAGCTACATGTTGCTTCTAAGCCCCCAACTCCAAGGCAGGAGGAGCATTTGTCAGAGCTACAAGGGATCCCCCATACAGGGAAGAAAAACGATGGCTGTACTGGAGGTTTGTGTGGTGAACCTGAGCTGGGAAGATGCTGGCAGCTGGGACCAAGGCTCCCCTCTCCTGCTCCTCTTGGAGGGCTGCTTGGCCTTTGTCACACACAAAGGGGACAGAGAGGCCGTTGCCCTTACCTTCCTAGTGCACATGGTGTACACCAGGCAGGGACAGGACTTAAGCTCCACAGCAGGACCATGGGGGCTTCTAGAGACCCAAGCTAGACCCCTAAAGCTTGGCAGACCCCACGGACAAAGCTCCAACTCAAGGAGTGGCAGACTTGTGTCCCTGTACCCTGCTCCCTACCAGGCAGCCCCACCGAGGCCAGAGTCTTACCCACTGATGTCCACGACAAGGCTTGCACCCACCACACAAACGCCACGAACAGGGACATCCAGAGAGAGGTGGACAACACTCAAGTGGGACATCGTGCCGTCTTGCCAGTCAGCCAACCTCAGGCCTGCACCGTATCACAGCCCAGGAGCCTCAGCTCGCCCCCAGTGCCCACCCCATCCACCCTGATATGAGGCGGAGGCCTCTCCAGCCCGCCCCCTCATTAAGCCCTGAGTGGCTTCTGTGGCTACCACGTGTGACCACTCCTCTTCATCAAGACTTGCTGGTAGCTACGAGTGGGCAGAGGACAGTTTGATGGTGGTATGGTGGGGCCTTGGCTAGCATCAAGGAACTCACAACCTCCCATAAGGAAGTCAGGTCCCAGCTCCTGAGCATAGAAATGTTTCCTTGAAGGTAAAAAAAGGCTTTGCGGAGGTGGTAATGTTGGGATAGGGAGAGTACCTTAGACACCCAGAGGTACCCCAGATATCACCCCAAATTTGCTTTGCCATGCAACATCGTCTTTTTTTTCAGGGACTTCATCAGAAAGGCCCTAGTCACATAATCATCAGCTGGCTACTTACAATTAGCTGGGGATTCCTTTGTTTCCTAACATAAAGATCAGAAACGAGCCAAATTTCCTTTAGGCCTGCAAAGGGAGCAAGGCTGAGGTCACAGGTGAGAGTCATCAGTTCTGCCTAACTGGGATTCTGCGCGTCCTGGCTCCATTTGGGTTTGTTTTAGCAATAGGTGCCCTCATGGGGGGCCCCATCTCTTTGGAGCTGGTGTTGTTTCCTTCTGGGGTGCCTGGCCTCTCAGAGCTGCTGCTTCCCTCTGCCTAGAGGGTGGGGCGCATCCCGCCATTGCAGGAACCGTAGGTGCACAGGCTTACCTCCCTGTCCTTCTGCACCCAGGGATCCTGCAGAACCTCGGGCTTCATCTGCTGAGGCCCGTGGGCTGCCCTTTGGCCTCACACCCACGTGTGCGTGGCCCGTGGATCTCATGAAACCTGTGCATCCTCTGCCCAAGAAAATGCTAGGCAGGGCATTTTCATCAGAGAGGCTTGTTTTTAACTCAAGCGTAATTGATTTCCAGTAGGCACAGCCTTTAATTTTTTTTTTTAAGTTTTTTTTCTATTTTTAGAGGGGGACACCAGGATTCAAACTCATGACCTTGCACTTGCCAGGCAGGCACTTGTACCACAGAGCTATCTCCCCAGCCTCCTTAAGTTTCTTTTTTAAAATTTTGGTTAAAAAGAGAGAAAAGGCCGGGCGTGGTGGCGCACGCCTGTAATCCCAGCACTTGGGAGGCTGAGGCAGGAGGATCGATGCGAGTTCGAGACCAGCCTGGGCTACAAAAGTGAGCTCAAGGCCAGCCTCAACTGCATAGCGAGACCCTGTCTCAAAAAGACAAAAAATAAATAAATAAATAAATAAAAATAAAAAGAGAAAAAAAAAAAAAAAAAAAAACCTAACAAGATAGATCACCTTCAACTTCTTTTTAATAGCTGAGCAGTGTTGGGGAAATTCATACCGAAGTCAACCACCTCCGGCACTTTTCATCCTGCAAATCAACTCTAAGCCCATCCTACAACACCCCCACACACTGCTTTCTGTTTCTTCTTCTTCTTTTTTTTTAATCTTATTTTATTTTATTTTTTAAATTTTTTGTTTCAGAACTTTTGTTTGTTTATTTATTTATTTTTATGGCCAGCTCAGCCTGTCCTGAGGGCAGGGCTGGCACAGCATGTGGTGCCAGGGATCGAACCGCGGTCCCTGCAGCCTCCCAAGCTTTCCTAAGCAGGTGCTTTAGACCACTGAGCCATCCTGCCGGGCCCTGCTTTCTGTTTCTGAGACTTCCATTCTTGCTACACCATCTTAAAAGTGAGATCAGACCATCTGTGTCCTCTAGTGACTTCTTATTCCACATAGCTGAAGTCCCCCAGCCCTGAGGCAGGTGCCCTCCCTGGCACTCTGCCTGCTGGGAGCATGTCCTGAAATGTGAACAGAGGCTTCTTGAGCCCATCTCTGCTAGTTTCCCACCCCCCCAGCCCCCCCACCCCATCCCCAACCCCATGCTCACCGGGGCCTGCAAAGAAGCTACAGAATCTCTGGGTGTGTTTGGAGCAACACAGCCTCTAAGCGGCCCAGTGATGGTTTCCAGTTTGTTGGACACCAGGGCCTTTAAAACTAAGTCCTACAAAAGACCCTGGGGAGGGACTATAGGCTGAGCAGCCTTCATTCAAAATGCCTGCTATGAAGTTCTTCTGGTTTCAGAGTTTTGAACTGTTTGCATAGATTTTATCAGTGAAGTCCCTAATCCCCATATCTAAAATGTCCCAAAACTTGAAACTTTCAGTACTATAGCCTGTGGCCTTCCACATGCCAGGCAAGCGTTGTTCTACTAAGCTATGCACCGAGCCCTTTTTACTTTGGTTTAGTTTAGTTTTGTGGTAACAGCCCCAGCCCTTTTTTATTTTGAGACCAGATCTTGCTAAGTTACCACATTGCCCAGGTGAAGCTAGAACCTTCGCTCCTTTTGCTCCAGCCTCCTGGGTGTTGGGATTACAGGTGAGCACCATCACACCCACTTTCAGTTTGTTTTTAGACAAGGTCTCACTAAATTCCCCAGCTGGCCTTGAACTCATGATCCTTCTGCCTCAGCCTTTTGAATGTTGTAATTAGAGGCTATCAGACCTTGTTGGCCTCCTTAGGACAGTCTGACCACCACGCTTGTTGTCGTTTCCTTAACCAACAGCATGAATGGAAATATACTGCTTAGATGCTATGTTTGCCAGAATTTTGTTAGCATCACACTAGGGTCTTCAGAGAAGCCCAAAGTCCTATTTTCTGCAGACAGACTTGCTCTTCCAGTCCTATAGATCTCTGCAATCAGGTTTATTTTTAAAAATAAGTTCATGGGGCTGAGGAGATAGCTCCGTGGCACAAATGCCTGACTGGCAAGTGCAAGGTTGTGAATTTGAACCCCAGTCCCGCAAAAAAAAAAAAAAAAAAAAAAAAAAAGGTTATGAGGGCCAGTGAGATAGCTCAGCGCCTGCATGGGCAAGCGCAGAGACTGGGGTTCAATCCCCAGCACCACATGCCACACACTAAAGCAGCCACTGAGACCAGGCATGGTAGTGCATGCCTGTAAATCCCAACACTGGGAATTCACTCCTGAAAACAGGAGGATCACTAGGAGTCCGAGCTGCATGGTGAGACTGTACCAAATACATTTTTTAAAAAAAGTTCCTGTTTTGTTACCAAACACTCATCTGAGAAGCACATATTATAGACACATAGATTGAATAATTACATGGATGCCATATACCCAGGCTACTTGGAACGGATCTCGTGGGCTCTAAAAAAAAAGGGAGGTGTCAGCACCCTGAGGGCTCAGCCTGCCTTTCTCTTCCAGCTTGGTTCCTGGGAAGCTCACAAGGTCTGGAGATCAAGAAATGCTTTGGAGGACAAAAGGCTTGGGCTTCCCACCACTCCGATGGTACTTGAGTTTGCAACAGTCGAATCTGCCATTATAGGCACAAGAAACTGAGCTCCGGGGTCTGTATTTCTGACCCTACACCATCTTCCTCTGACCTTCAGGAATAGTTTTGTGACCTGGTGTACCAAGTGACTAAAAACAACTTTATTGCAACTTCTCAGTGCAGGGCTCAGTTTGCACTGCTGGGACCAATTTGGGGAGCATAGTAGGACCAGGAGGGAACTCAAGGGGGAGGCAGCGAGCCTCTGCTGGAAGGTTGGGTACACAGAGAGGCCGCCAGGGTGGGTGGCTCAGGGCACCATGCACCACCACTTGAAGGCAAAGGGCTTCCGGCGCACGTTGGTGCCGCAGTGCACCTCCCCATGGCGTATGTGGTAGCTGTAGTAGTCGTTGATGAAGGTGCAGCAGAGGCCCAGCGGCTCCAGCAGCGAGCACATTTTCTCCTCCAGGCAGCAGCGGCCGTTGATGATTGGCCCAAAGGGCTTGGGGATACCCACATGCTTCCCTAGCACCAGCATGTTCACCTGCAGGGAAGTGGGGGGCTCAGCTCAGAGGCCGCAGTGCGCAACCTGTACCACCGTTCATGTATCCCCACCTTCCTCTGACCTGCAGTAACAAGGGTCTCACTTCACAGATGAGGAAACTGAGCTCCAGCTGGGTAAAATTGGTCATCCAAGGCCAAATCCTGGGATACCCAGGATTTTCATACAAGTCTGCCAGACTTCAGGATCTGTACTTTTTTTTTTTTTTTTTTTTTTTTTGCAGGACTGGGGATTGAACTCAGGCTCTTGCGCTTGCCAGGCAGCCAGGCAAGCGCTTATAGGATCTGTACTTTTCATCCTCTACTGTTTTCCTTGGCTGCCACCTTCTGGTGAGGGCCAGCTCAAATGCCAGTTCCTCGGGACAGCTGCCCACGAATCCCCGCACTCTGACAACCAATCACTTCCCCTCTATGGCCCCTGCCTCCCAGGAGGTACCTGTGCACAGTAGGTGCTTAGCTTGCTAACCATCTGCCGAATGGAGGGAGGGATGGGGCTTTGTGAACGGGTCGTGACTCCAGAAAGAGCTTTCTTTTCAGGAGAGGTGGGAGGGTGAGGGTTTGGGTTGCAGGCCACTGTGAGCTTACACCCTTGCTCCCCTCGAAAGCTGTGTGACATCAGGCAGGTCATTTCACCTCTCTGATCCTCATCAGCCTGATGAGCCTAAGTGTCCACTGCCATGGTAGCTGGCTGAGAGTAACTCTCCACAGGTTGGTGCCAGCACATAGCAGGTACACAGCCAGCCTCCGTGGGTCATGAGTCTGTCACTGCTCAGACCCAGCCAGGACCAGTGGCCTGCCTAGTATGCCTCTGCCTGTTCCCCTTCCCCACCCGACCTCTTTCCCATGGGGTCCTGGGAGGTTCCCTCCAGGGGTCTTGGGCACAGTCGGCCCTCACTTGGAGACTGCTCTAAGATTCCTCATCCTCTGGCCATCATCATCAATTTCCCTACCTGTACCTGGAAGCGTGGCTCAGCTGAGCTGGCCAGGAAATGAAATGCTTAGGACCAATGAGTCTTATTTGGGGCTCAAGGCAGAGGCTGTCTCTTCCCCAGCTTCATTCAGGCTGAGGAAGCCTTCATTCTGAACAAAACCCAAGGGCAGAAGCCTCATGTGGGAAAGAGGCAACTCAAACCTCCAGGTTAGAGGCACTGCCTTGGGACCCCAGGGCTCTGGGGAACCCAATTTGCAAACCGTTGTGTAGGGACTGCTGGCTCCCAGCTGCGCTGTGACACCCAGAGCCAGAAGAACTAGGTGCAGAACAGACCACAAGGCCCGTATAGCGGTAGTACCTGGGGTCACAGCTGAGTCCCCACGAAAGTGTGCACCCTTCGGAAGGCCAAGTGTACCCCCACCTCCCGAGGCACCCCAGGGCACCCGGCCGGGGCAGTGCAGCTCAGTGCATCCTGTCTTCAGCTTCCTTCTGCCCACCCCAGTGCCGTGGTTACAGCTTGGGCTCTGCAGCCAGAGCCTGGCTTTGAAGGCTCCTCCAATCTCACCACCTGGGCAGTTGTGTGAGGCCCGGCTGAGGCGCCCACAGACCTGACTCCTGGCCAGCAGGACAGGGAGACCCCAGAGGGGCTCTGGAAGCTGAATAGGCCCCTCCTTGCCCCTCTAACCTCCTCCTGGCTGTGCGCCCTATGAAGGCCAGTCCACAGGGCTGGGGACTACTGCACCTCCTCACCATATTAGGGAAGAAGGCCTCAGCCTTGAGTCCTCCCTTGGTGGTCAGCTTGAAGAGCTGTGGGACGTCGATGATGTCGCTTTCAGCCAGGCCCAGCTCACGCTTCAGCACTGCACGGTTCCAGTCGATGCAGCTCTGGGTTGGGGGAGAAGAGGACACTCTGGGATCGGGGCTGAGCCGAGGGACAGATGCTATGGGGGTGGGGACAGTGACGGGAGGCTATCAGGATCCCAGGCACAGAAGGAAGGCCAGTAGGCTGCTCTCAGTGGACCTCCCACCACCTCTGCTTTTCCATCTGTGGCAGCCATGTAGGTGGTTGGGCAGGACCTGTGGTCTCCCCTGGTGCACGTCATCACCAGCACTTCTGCTCCGTACCTGTGCATAGGAGTTCTGTCCTCTCAATTCCTTGTCCGACAGAATGTCTTTTATTTTCTGCTGCTTTTTCTCTGGGGGTGGGGGAGGGGTAGAGGAAAATCACAAGTGAATCCAGAGGCTCCCTTCTCCATCGTGCGCCATGCAGGGGGACTCAGTGGCCCTATCTGTGAAATGGGATGGCAGTAGCCCCTGATGTATGGGTTTACCGTGAGCACAGCAACTGGGAGTTTTCATTAAAAATCTCTCTTTCCCCCCAGAAATTCTCTTGTGTCAGTGGCTCTCAACCTTTCTAATGCCGTGACCCTGCAATACAGTTCCTCATGTTGCGGTGACCCCAAATCAAAAAATAATTTTTTTTTTTTTTTTTTTTTT
>PVJA010015801.1:0-44468 GCA_004027025.1 Myocastor coypus | reverse complement strand
AAAAAAAATAACTTCTAGCTGGCAAACCTTGGGAACTGAGATGGCTATTATACTGGATTATCATGTGGAAATTGGAAAAGTATTGCTATTTGTGAGAAGAAAGGTGATATTAATTTTTGACATATGTCATATACTGGTAGGTTATCCTAGAAGGATTGCAGGAAGATGTAGTTGTTATATCAGTTTTCACTTTGCTGGTCAATTTATCGAATGATTCTGTATTTTATTTAGCATAATATTCATGTCTAATGCCTTCAAATGGTTCTATAAAAGTATATGCACTTGCCTTATGTCTATAAGAGTCTTGTTTAGAATTCTTTTCTGGTGTGATAATAAATCTACTTTAAGTTCTGATTCAAAAACAAAACAAAAAAAAAAGAACATCAGCTCTCTACCGTCCTTTATGTAGACAGAAAAATAGCACAAGGTCAAATGTAACTCAAGTATGCCCTTAGAACTACAGATGTTACATCAATGAAGAGTTGTGTCCTACTGTAAGGGCAGGCTTTCTTGTCCACATGAGATTGAATTATAGGAATAACAAAGACTTTATCCGTTAGCTGATGTACAATGTGCACCCCAAGAATTTGAAGTGAGCTTGGGCCCAATTCTTTGTCCTCCTTTAGTTTATAGAGGTCTCTACATTGCTATGGGTACCAGGCTGTAATATTTTGCTTACCTATGCACATGGGTTCATAGACCAGTCATTGAGAGTTATGACTACATATGGCCATATGGTCTGGTTCTTATGTTTTAAAAATTAATTTATTAATTTATTTTTGTATTATGGCTGGCTCAGCATACACTAGAGGTTAGGCCGGAGCAGCATATGGTGGCAGGGATCAAACCATAGTCCCTGAGGTTGTGTAAGCTTTCCTAAGCAGGTGCTTTAGACTGCTGAATCGCCCTGCTGGCACCTCTTACTTTATTTAATGAGTCTTGCTTCTTCCCTTATTTCCCCAATCTTTGTGAAGTTCTCATAAGAGAGGGGAAAGAGTGGAGGATAGGGCCTTTTAGGAAAAGCCAAATGGGGAGAATTAGCTCAGCTTTCCCCCATCACTACAGCATGGCAGACAGGGTTCAAACTGAGCTAGTTTCTCCCTCAGTCCCTCCTCCTTCTCAGGTGAATAGAATACTGAGCTGGAATTCTTTTGGCTTAGGATGTCATCTCATATATTCCCTCTTCTTTGGCATATTTTTCTTTTCAAGAAATATAACATCTACCTAAAGATGGTGACGTAAATCTTCTATTCAGTGCTATCCTTCATCACTTTCAGATTAGCCTGTCTAATCATACCCTATTTATTTAGAAAAAACACAATTTTCAGGGAGCCCAATAGGTGAGGTTTTGTGGAGCTTAATACCTAGTTTCCAGGCTCAATAGAATGTTCAGGGCCATGAAGAAGGAAATGATGACATTTTAAGTTTGTTTTATTCCTTTAAACTCTTTTGTAATGTCTGTAGTTACTGCTATAGTTTCAGCATTTCAGTGTTTCATAGTTCCTCCAAGGCCAGCACCAAGGGTGGTGGCATTTCAAAAAGGATTTCAAAAGAATTATGCCAATCCTGACATAGGTTGTAATGTGACCACAGCAGGGTCATCAGAAACCTAAACACCCTGTTGGAATCTGGCAGTTTGGGCAGGGTGCTTCTGAGGGTATGATTTGGTCATTCTATTTGGCCCAAGATTGGTAGCCAGGAGACCGTATGTAGCTTCTATTTTAGGCCCAGAACAGTGGAAAGGCTCTGAACTACTCTGCCCATGAAAGAAGGCGCATTATTTGAGCCCACCATGATGAAGAGCTCATACTGGGGAAGGATTTCTCTATCACGTTTTTTATCACCCCTCTGGAGCTGTTAGTTTTGTTGGGCATGGCCTCTACTCATCCTGAGTAGGTGAAAACAAGCACCAACAAATACTTTTTGCTTTCAACTGCAGACTTGAGCTTAGTAAAGTTGACTCTAACATCTTTAAAAGGGAGGGCTTTCCGTTGGCGGATGCCTGGTTCATCTTTTCTGTGGAAAAGAAACTGGGTTGTTATTAGCTAAAGTCACAGATTAGCTGGCCACGAAGGTGCACAGAACCCAATGCCCGGATATATACATATATTTTAAAAAAAAAGAAAGAAAAGAAGCAGTGACCAAGCAGTTCCATGATAGCCGTCTTGCTCAGTTGGGTCTTGTCATGTAGTTTCTGAAAAACAGCATGTCCTAAGTGTTCAGGCAACAATGCTCTTTCTCCTGGTAGCATTCGTCAACCTTTTCTTTTTTTTTTCTGATGCCCTGTATGACTTGACCCATGACAGCTCAGTCTCAGAATACTTAGGTGGCTGGAGGAGCAGTGCTATCATGATGTGTGTTCTTGATACCAAGTTTCTCCTAGCAGCCCGCTTTGATGTCCAATCAAAGGCCCTATTGTCTTCGTCCTCGATGGAATTTCCTTTTGGATGCCCAGGGCAGTGTATCACTGCCATCACAGTGGGTCACCACGCTGTTTGTCGCAGGTTGAAGATCTCTTTCTGTAAGTCTTTAATGTCCCTTTCTCCTATGGTTAGGAAGCTCTTTCCTGATAGACGCCACAATGTACATGTAAAGAGACAACACGTAACTTGAGTCCATAAGGACACTTGAACTCTTGTCCTTTCCTTATTTCCCAGAGGCTGAAGTTCCCAGAGGCAGTGCTCCTGATGGCACTGTCTATCCTACAATCACAGCCCTTGCCCCCGCCCTTCATACCCCACCTATGACCCTATTATTTTCATCCAAGAGTAGAACACGATCAGGGTTTTGGATTAGCATGCCCTGTAGCTCAGGTCTTGCAGAATAAACAGCCTCGACAATGTCCAAGCAAGTGTGTTTTGGGGATTCCAAAAAGGTTGGCAGAAGAGAAGCAAGGTTGATGGTCTTTGCAGTCTTAAGAGTTAAATATGAGAGTTCGAGGAGGGCTTCGTGGTGCTGGGCCAGTCAAGTACCAGACAGCCACTTTCTATAGGGTCCTGCAGCAGTATCTCAACCACATGGAGGCAGAAACATATAAATTCTGTGCTAGAGTAAACTTGTCAACCTCCTTTGCCAATACAGCAGGTGCTGCAGCAGCCCACAAGCATAATGGCCACCCAGCAGGTACACGGTCCAGTCTTTGGGAGAGACAGACCACAGGACACTTCCATGGCCCTAACGTCTGGCTTAAGACTCTCCTTGAAGCTCCTTGTTTCCCATGAACAAAAGTCTTAGTGATATCAGGTAAAGCTATAGCAGATGCTATTAGCAGCTCTTTTTTTAAAGTATAAATCATCCATTTATTTTTATTGTGAAGTTATTTGCACTACAGAAATTTTAGATATGTTCACTAAAAGATATGAACATATGCATAATATCTAAAAATGTAAACAAAAGGAATCTCTGTCAATGGTATCATAGAGAAATAAACTGTGACAAGTTCATAACAGAATAAAGTAATGAGGACTATACATATAATAGAGAATGTGTATATTGTATCAGATATAAATGAATAAAATACGGTATGAATTTTTAATATGTACACATAATTTAATTTCAATGAAGTTGAACATTAGATGAAACAAATTTCTATTATTAGAAATCAGCACAATCATTATTCCCCAGTGATAGGTAATAATTAGCGGAGACATGCATAGACATCTCCCTCTGTTCTAGTCTGACAAGAAGTCAGCCTAGATTTTGCTAACAGACTAACTCATCTTAGACCTCAGTTACATATATGTGTTTCCTTTGCAGAACATCACTAAAGTTGTGAACTTTTTGGTTGCGTTATATATGTGAAATATACACAAATGATACTGTTCTTAAATCTATCAATCTCACTAAATGTAAAAAGTATAAAATCAATACATGTTTTCTTGATATTTTACCCACAAGAACATTAAAACAATCATCAAATTGTTCACATTTCCTAACGGAGCTCTACTTCAGCTATGTATATTTATATTTACATATATACATGTATAGATAGATAGATAGATAGATAGCAGATAGATAGATAGATAGATAGATAGATAGATAGACAGATAGATAGATAAAATAGATAGATTTGAGCTGTTCCTCTAGAGGGTTAAGGCTATACGTTTACAGACCAAAAATCAGAGAAAAAGAAGGGCCACGTGGATAGCCAGTATTTTGGACCTAGCCCTTCAAGATCACTGAGGACTCAGGACAAAAGAGAACTTGTGCTATAACATCCTATAACTCAGTAGTTTCCTAAATTTTCAACAAATACATTGAACACACAAATCAACAGTTTGAGAAAATCAGAGTGCACTCAAACATAATTCTGGCCAGATTAAATTATAATAACCTATGTTTGTAGTTGTAAAATTTGGAGGAAGTTTCATGAAAGAACTTGAACTTTTCAGAACATCTCATAGTTCAATTAGCAGTGATCTCTTGTAAGAAGAATTTGAAAAGTGTAAATCCCTCCTATTTATGGTTAACACACTTATCATTTTAATATGTGCAACTTTTTGTGAGAGAGGCTTGTCTAAGTTAACAGGCTTTATGACTTTGTGTGTTATCTCAAATAAATTGGCCATGTATATCTAACCAATGTTATTACTTGGAGGAAATGTTGATGCAGTTTTATTAGAGTTTAAACTCTTAGAGTTGTGTTAATCTCTCTCTCAGACAGACCCATTACCTCATCAATCTGGAACCTTCTCTGATTTCAGCATAAACATTTTCTTGAAGCTTCCTCTGCTTCCGTCTCAAACACTCTTTCCTTGTCTAGTAGCTTTGCACATCATTTTCATTTGAAATATCCCTTCTCTTTGTTTTATAGGCTGCCATCATCTCTTCTTTACATTTTTATATTTTTATTCTGTATTCTCGCTACTATGAAACTCTTCCTCAGTAACTCGGATTAAGTAGGACAGATTTATTCCTGCAGGCTTTTCTGGCTTCATAGCTGTGGTGAATACCAGAGGAAGCACAGGCTGGGGAGGAGACCCACAATCCCCTTCTTGTGGCTGCAACAGGGGACCAGCTGCTGAGGAGGCTGGGGAGCAAGGAGACCGGAGCCACAAGCTCCGCCGGAAAGCCCAGTGTAGTTGAGGGCCCACGAGCTGTGCCAGTGAGCTCTGTGCGCTGTTAACTTGCTCTCAGCGCAACAGCAGAGCGAGTGGGCGTGAAGCGAAGGAGCGCAGAAGGTGAAGAGAGAACAGCAGCTGGGCTCTGGTGGCTGAGGCTCCACGGGCTGCCACAGTCCTCAGGATGAGATGAGGGAAGGCCCCAAAGCACTTCCGCTCGAGTTACGGAAGAAGCAAAATGTAAGTCTAAGGTAATTTTAAGTAACTACAGTGTCTCTGCTTTTCTAGGCTTTTCAATAAATAGGTGCAAATGACATAAAGGCTAAGAGCAAGACGTTTAGAACTCCCCAGTCCAGATAACTGAATCGACTGTAACCTGAGAATACACCCGCATGAGGGAATGCAGGTAATTTGGAAAGAGACAGAACCAACAATCCGGACAGAAAAATAAATGGACAGCAACATCTCGGGAAAAATTTGCCTTCTTTTTTTCTTTCTTTTCTTTCTCTCCAGACTCTTTTTCACAAATTTAAACTCTCAGGTAGATTGCAAATCAAAACAAACACAGATTCACCCTCCCCAGCAAACTTCTCATTGTCTCTTGGCTGAACAGAAAACCAATCTGAGAATACTCATCTGTGAGAAAAATGAACCGCTTGCAGCTTCTCAGCCCTGGAGAAAAAAAATGCCAGTGTCTTTCAGGAATACTCATCCGAGAGAGAGAGAGTAACACACACCAATCTTCCACATCTGATAGTTAGGGCTCCCAAACCAAACTAGCCTCAAGAGGAGAGCAAAGCCCAATCAGGTCCTACCTAGGTTGGAGAGAAGGCTCTGCTTTTTCTTTCCATGCTATATTTCCACTCCCCAGCCACTTTGGGACAGGTAGCTTGAACACCCTAAGAGCAGCTCGCAGGCATGGAGGCTGGGTGGGCTTTTAGACGTGAGTGTCTTGCATGCAGGCATACTAGATGAACACCGATGAAATAAGGTCAGGATTTCTTGTCCATGGTAGACCAAATTATAGGAATACAAGAGTCTTCATTAGTTAGTGTACAATATGCACCCTAAGAACTGGAAATAAACATGGGCCCAATTCTTGTCTGTAACTCCCCAGGTTGCTATGGCGACTGGGCTAGAATGTCATATCTACCTACGCACACGGGATTATATCCCCATTGAAATTTATGGCTCAATTTGGGCGTATGGTCTGGCTCTTACTTTATCTAAGTGGTCCTGCTTCTTCTCTTATTTTTTCCATGTGTGTAAAGCTTTACAAGGCAGGGGAAGTAATGGAGCATAGGTCAATTTAGGCAATGCCAACTGGGGAGACCTAGCTCAGCTTTCTCCATGACTAGAGCATAGCAGGCAGGGGCCAATCGAATCAATTTCTGCCTCAGTCTCTGCTACTTGCAAGGTTGAATATGACACTATGCTAGGGCTGTTTTGGCTTGGGATGCCATCTCTACAGGAATTAATCCAAGTGGACAGACTACTATTGGAAGGAAATACTCAAAAGCAATAACACTGATTTTCTCTGGTTATAAACACTTCAATCATTTCTCTACCATTATTCTTCTCTACTTGGCTATGTTTTATATAAAGCTAATTGATAGTATAATGTAAAATACTACTTAAATGAAGGTCATGATGGGAATTGATTGCAATAGCAGATTGAAATCCAAAACAAGCAAATCCGTGGTTACTGGCGGATATTTCAGATACTGGAGACATTTCTAGACAGCAATCTTGAACCTTCATCTTACTAGCTTGGCGACCTTGAGGTAATTGCTATTCTTAAATCATTTTACTATATTTCAGTGTTTGTATTTATAAAATGGAACAACAATAAAATTACTCATATAATTATAGCTAGATAATGCACATTATCTCAATAAAGAGGACCTGAAAAATAGTAGATATTTTTGTTTCTCTTGTTTGTGTCATAGCTGAGAAGGAATAGTGTCACTTCTGCAAAAATTACATGCTTCAAATCAAATATTTTAGGCATTTGAATGGAAATTTCACAGTATACATTTCTAAGGACACCGAAAGTTTCCCTTTCAAGTTAATCTCATGTACTATCTTATTTTTATTAGTTTATGGTATCAATATATAATATTTTTGTTCTTGTGCCGAGGTGTGTAAGACAGTTTATTTCATTAACTTGTGTGTAGGGCAGTGAGGAAGTGAATAGTGTGAGACCCAGGAGAGTGAAAAGCCATACTGATAAAAAATCAAGCAGAGACAGTGAACTAAGACTTTGGACAGAAAAACTGATTTCCTCACGTTATGTAGAATTCAGCCGACCCACTACTAAGACCCTCAATTCCAGGAAATTATAATGCAATTAATCGGTTCCTCTGAAATCCCAGTGCAAGATAATGACTGTATAAAGAAACTGGAGTAAAGCACCTGAATCCCAGTGCGTTATTTTAAATCCACAGATGCCCAGGTGGGTGGCCAGAGAGCATTTGCACCCATCACTTCTCAAAATGTTCCAGTTTTAGACGACGTAAATAAGCCAAACACAGTAATGTCAGTCATGTACCATTGCTACATGTCCTGCCTCTTTGTGGGACCAATATTAGCTAACCAACTCTCCTTCGTGTCCTGTAAGTTGATTGTAGTTGGATCCACATTGTCCTGACACTCTCACTTTGCTGTATAAATTGCCTAGTCAGGAATCTTCTTGGCACTTAGGAGCTATTCCTATTCCCCAGTGAACCTTTCTTACTCTGAAACTAGTTATTGTTCTAGAATTCATTCTTTGATTGCAAAAAACATCGACTCAGCACCTTGGATGTTCAGCAGGTTGGAAATTCTGTGCCTCCTTCACTAGAATCTGCGCCTGTGCCTAACACATGTTCATTATTTATCAGCCCCTTTTGCTTCCTGTTCATCCTCCTTCTTCCATTTCTTGAGAAATATTTCTCTTCCGACCCCCATTTATGTATCAGTTTTGATTACGTTTATAATTTAGTGGTTCTCTTGTAAGAGAAACCACGTGATAATTAAGCCTTATGTGTCCGATTTATTTTACCTAACATGTTTTCTCAAGATGTGACAGGTTTCCTGTAAAGGACTCAAGTTCATTTTTTCTTATGGTCCGATAATACTCTGTTATTTGCAAATATCACATTAACCTTATCTGTTATCTGTTGATAAACATATACAGTGCTTCCAAGATGTAAACCCTATGAATTGTGTTTCTGTAAACATGATTGTGCATATGTCATCATAATATGATATATTTTACTTTTTCAGGGTGACGGCTAGAAAGGGAATATCTGGGTTTTATAAAATTTTTGGATTTTGTTCTTTGAAGACTCTCCATATTGATTTATACCACAGGATGTTTACACCCTCACCTCTTCTTGTCCTCTCAAAGTACAACACTATTTACTTTCATAAGCATGTTCGCAAAGGCCTAGACATTTTGTTCCACTATAGCTAGAAACCTTTCTGTCTTATCCATTACCGTGATCTAGAAGTCAACAGGCAGGTCCTATAAGCATGTAAAATTTGTGTTTGTCCAATTTTACTTACTTGAATAAGAAAAAGAAGTGCCAAAGCCTGAAAGAAAACAAATGGAAGACAGAAATCAACCAGATCTCTAGATATTTATTCAGCAGGATAATTTGTCATGCAGGAAGCCTTACACATGTCAGGACAAGAACGTATACCTCAATATATCCTTTCCTTACGAATGGTAAGAGAATCAAATCCTACTTCCTTCTCTCTTCCCTTCTTTTCCTCTAGGCAGAGTACTGATGACTGTAAGCATCGGTGCTGGCATAAAAAGTCTACATCCCTTCATGGAATGGCATTCATGCTTGGTTTTGAGCTACCTTGTTCCACACATATGACACACTTGGAGCACCTTACTTCATGGTCTCCTGCTGTTGGCAACCCTGAGGTCAGCTGTGTCACACAGCACTGAACTGTTGACCACTGAGGTATTTACAAATCTATCAACGAGCCTGCTCCCATTTGATTTGAAGGACATGTTTATAATTGTATCAAATATGTTTTAGAATGGTAAAGTAGAACTAGAAAGGATATCAGAAAATGCCATGTTGCTGGTGAGACGACTCAACGATCTAAAGTGCCTCCTTAGGCAAGCTTAGGCAACTTCAGGGACCATAGTTCCATCCCCAGGGCCACATGCTGTGCCAGCCCCACCCCCAAGGCAGGCTAAGCTGGCCATAAAGGAAAAAAAAAAAAAAAAAAAAAAAAAAGCACTGTGTTTTGGGTGAAATATGGCTAAACTTTCATAATTTTGAATGAAATTCAACTCACAGAATTTTTTTTCCTGTAATGCATAGAAAATTACCAATTTCTTCTCACTGGTTCCAGTCATCGGCACAGAGTGCCTGGATTCTGGGATTGGAAAAGCATGTATTACCAGGGATCAAACTCAGGTCGTTGTACTTGCTGGGCTGGAGCTTAGATCACTGAGCTATCTTATCAGCTCCATGAACTCAAATTTTTAAGGAGAAAATGAAAATAACTTGATTTTTACCAGCTTTGTTCCATGACTTTTATTCGTCATGGCCTACGTTTGACCAAGCAGTATGCAGTTTTAGGTTGTGAAATCTTGCCATGATTTTCTGTTCTCCATGACTAGTCTTCCTCCTGTCAGGACAGGTATCTCATTAAGGTACAGTGATTACAGCTGGCGCTTCGTTCCAATCAAGCTGTGCACTCTGATTTCTAGGAAACAAGGCGTGCTTCCACAGCAAGATGGGGTTATTTGCTGAAACGCTCGTGTTGTCCACAGAATCACACCTATCGCTTTTGTGTGGTACAAGAAGCTGAGATCCTTGATGCATTAAGTACAAATTATGACAAGCTTAAACACCGCGTCTGACACTTCCAGCTAATGAGGAAATCTGTCAGACGCAGTTTTCCATGCTGAGAACGTCCTGCGCTAGACTACCTGTGCCAGTGGCTTTGCTCTCAGTCATGCCTGTGGGCACTACTCTTGTATTTGCTTGCATGCGGACTCTTAACTCTTTCATGCCTTCATTTTTTTTATCATTGTTAAATTTACATTTTTATTATCATTTGAAAGCATCACATTTTTACATTATGCTGGACTGTTGCATTAGTGGATTCACTTTCCTTTATAAAAATCTTATTATAGCTTTTTAACATTGCTTTCTTTTTTTTAACTTTTATTCACTTTAAAGAGAAAAAAGACAAAATTGAAGTGAAACAGTTTTAAAACAAGTTAGTAGGATGTTTACAATAATTAGTTATTGTCTTTATAGTAGTTATTCACAGCACAGTACGCACACCTGATATCTTGCCTATGCAATATTAGTACAAATATTTATTCTCAATGAACTTAAAGAAAATAGCTGTATATCTAACCAAACTTCCTTGTGTGTACATGTATATATATATATATATATATATATATATATATATATACAAACACTTTTTTTTTCTTTTTTAAATTTCTAATACTAGGAAAAAATATCATACCATGTTTTATAAGTTGATTGTAAATCAAAGAAACACAATGAATCATAAAGCAAAAATAATAATTGAGCAGTATTCAGAAAATTAACTGAAAATTAAACTAAATATTTCAAAACAATATTCCAAAATTGAAATCGAATTGTGAGTCCAACTTAGAGGCAAGAATGTTGCTTAGGATATGTATGAATCTATAATTAATTCAAAGTACTCACACAGTATTTGAAAGTTAGTATATACAAAGATATCAACTAAATAAAATTTCCCATGGTAATAAAGAATTACTAACATGTGACCAGCACTTCTAACAGTTTGAGTATAGGATATCGCCCAAATTTCTACTATGTCATGTACATGGACAGTGTCCATGATGCTTATTGATGGCCAGGTGTCACTTGTGGGACTGAGTTACTTCTATTTCTTTAATATCCATCCTATACAACCAGACAGAATCATGACTCATAGGTTACAGGGGAAGTCCATTTGTGTAATATGCTGATGGAAATATTTTTCTGCTATACACAAAAGAATAGTTGAAAAACTGTTGATGTATACCTCTTTTTCTCTTGTGTTTCATTGCTCGCCCTATCTGGTGGATTCTTTACAGTCTCCTTCATGGAGTTATGGTCATATTGATCCTTCTCTAGAATATCTTTTAGGAAACTGTGTAGGGTTGGCTTTGTCATCATGAAATTCTTATTTGTTCTTTGCCCTGGAAGTATTTTACTTTTCCATTATACTTGAAAGAGAGTTTTGCAGGGTGTATCAGTCTGGGTTGGAATTTGTTTTCTTGCATGACCTACAGTATTTTGCCCCATGCTTTTGAATTGATGGTTTGTAAAGAGAAACCTGCTGTTATTATAATGGGTTTTCCTTTAAATGTGATCTATTTCCTTTTAGTAGCAGCTTTTAGTATACTGTTCCTGTGCTTAATTTCTGGGATATTGATTATTATATGTCTGGGTGTGATTTTAATTAGGTTGATGTTATTTGGAGTTTCATATGTTTCTGTTACCTCAATGTCAAATTGTTTCTTCATGTTTGGGGAGTTTTATGCTATTAGGTTTTTTATTATTATTATTATGGCTGGCTCAGCCTATCCTGAGGGTGGGGCTGGCACAGCATGTGGTGCCAGGATTCGAAGCATGATCCCTGAAGCTGCCTAATCTTCCCCGAAGTGGTACTTTAGAACACTGAACCATCATGCCATCCCTGTACGCTATTACTTCTGCCCATATTCTTTTAGTATCATTTGTATCGACTCTTTTCCATTGATGCCTATTTTATCCTAGCAAACATTCGCTTTACAGTTGGAACTTCACTGAGGGTCTTCATCATCGGTCCTAACCCATTTCTAGGATAATTGAAGAGTCCTGGTTCATGGCTGCCTTACTCGTCATCTTTCTATCTTTTCTTCTGATGCTACAAACCACCTTATTCAAAAGTATCACGGACTGAACGAAATGAAAATTCATTAATCCAATAGAATCTCGTAATACAAAACTCTCTCTCTCCCCTTTAAGTCATTCCTTGACACTTGGTCTAATTCTTGTGATTTTCCAGAGCGTTAGGTAGGCTGGGGGCTCTCTGGAGAAAAGGTTTACTGAAAGGGTCTTAGCTTCTAGGTAGGTAACAAGGAAAACCCATGCTTCAGTTATCCTCGTATTCTGTCAATCCACTCACAGTCATACAGCCTTACCTCACTGCAAAAGAAGAATGGAAATGTTGCAGCTTGCAGGGATTCGGAGGACTTACTACATAAAAGAGAGAAGCTGAGAGCCATCTTTGGTGTCTTCTATAATCCATGCTCTGAAGCTCTTCATGAGACTGAATCTACCATATACAGTCTTAATATACATGGTATATGGGCTCAGCCCCTTTCTGTGTGCTACTCAGTTATAGGAGCGAGACTCTTCTCCACAGATAGTATAATCCCCAACTCTGTTTACTGAAGACGCAGAAACCTAAAACTGCCACCAAGTCCTCCTGCCAAGAACAGAGAGAGGAACACAGAAGCCACAGTTCCGTAGGAGGGAAGCAGCATTATCACACAGGAATATTTGCAAACTTCGCCTTTGTAGAAGTTGTGGAAATAGCTCAGTACAGTACTTCTTCATCATGCCTCATTCCTCTTTCTTTTGCTCTATATCTTTCCATAGAAACAAAGTAATTGTGTTCGAAAAGGGGCTGTGAGGGGGCTGGTGAGACAGCTCAGTTGTCTAAAGTGCCTGCTTAGGCAAGTTTAGGCAACTGCAGGGACTGCGCTTCGATCAAGGAACAACATGCGGCACCAGCCCCACCCCCAGGCAGGCTGAGCCAGCCACAGCCTAAGCAAATAAAGTTAAAAAATAAATGTATAATTAAAAGTGATTTTTTTTTATTTTTTGTATTTTGCATTGAGACTCCATCTTTTCTTTTTCATTTTTATTACTTTTCATAAAGAATAACAATGAGACAATTTTGCAACACGAGTAGTACAGCCATAATAATTAATACAGTGCACATTGTTGACTTCATAATAGTTGTTCCAAGTACAACATGCAGACATAATAACTTTTGTACACACTATTGTTCTATGGGGCTACAGAGGAAAGGGATCAACGATGTATAGTGTGCCTAAGGAGAGTCACCTAGAGAGAAAATATTCTCTCAGCTTTCACAGAGAGCAAACCGGTCACGCAATGGCCATGACACATCCAGATAGCTGACACTGATAAAAGTTCTACAAAACGCTGTACGTGGTTTCAAGGCAAATCCTGAGGGGATTTGACTGAGCTAGGGAGATATAAAAGCTACATGTTTTGTTATACAGTTCTTGCTTCAGCTTGCCCTGAACCACCCAGCAAAAAAGTTTAACCACGAGGCATGAAAAATAAAACCAGATTAGTATGCTAAGCTGTAAAAGGTTTAATCAACAGCTTCCAACATTGCCAACTCTGCCAATAACATACTATGATTGTGGAATACTGGACTATGTATACAACTAATCTCTGTTAGTTCAATGAGAAGAAATATCTGTACCGGAAAAGGGATTTTTTTTTGGTCTTTTTTTGAGACAGGGTCTCGCTGTGCATTTCAGGCTGGCCTTGAGCTCATTTTTGTAGCCCAGGCTGGTCTCAAACTCACATCAATCCTCCTGCCTCAGCCTCCCAAGTGCTGGGATTACAGGCATGAGCCACCATGCCTGGCTAGGGATTTTAGACAGAGTAGTTAATACTACAGATATTCCATTTTCTCACATGAATGACAGCCAGCTATACTTGCAATGCCATAAGACACCTTGATCAGCAGACACAGCCTAAGAAACAGATATATGAAAACAAGCAATATAATTACAAGAAGCATTTGAAATAGATGCTGAGAGACAGATGTCTCCAGTTGTTGAAATGATGGACTGTTAACTTTTCACCTGAGTTCAATCGCCAGTCCTACCAAAAAAAAAAAAAAAAAAAAAAAAAAAAAAAAAAAAAAAAAAAAAAAAAAAAACAGAAACTTTTCAGATCACCTATAACCATGAGCTTTAGAAGTATTAGTTGGTCACATAATAATATTTTTAAATTTAAAACATTAAAAAGAATAAACATTTTTTATAAAAACATTAGAAATGATGCAGAATTTCACTAAATAAAATGGTAGGATTTCAACAATGGTTGTTAAATTGCATACTGTTGTCTTCAAATTAGTTACTTAGAATATCAAGCATAAGCATGGAAAATTCATCAAGAAATGAAAAAGAAAAAAAAATAAATTAAACATTAGCTGTTGTCAATTTCCAAATTTCTCTATTGGGTTCCAGGGAGCAAATACCTAACTAAAATGTGACTTAAAGTAAAATATATATCAGAATGAAAATCCTGGTAATCATTACTTATTTCATCAGAATTTGACCTGGAGTTTGCATATTTAGAGGGGTTACATAGCGTGCTCTTACAGTGAACCCTACAAGCCCCGCTTGAGGGATCCCAAGTACATGCTGGTTAAATCTTCTCTTTCACGTCTGTTGTGAGCTTGATGCTTCTATCTAATAGCTCTAGTAGATCAAATAGCTTTAGTGAAGTGGAGCAGCCAGAGGGACGAGTCTCCACCTCACAGGCAGGGCACTCCACATCCACAGGGATGGTGCCCTACCACAGTCACCTCAGTTGTAATTTCAGTCTTACCCACAATTCTCATTATTTTGAATTGTCTATAAAGAGTTAATTTCTTCAAGGGTATTTTGGCTGGCTTAATATGTTAATGGCTCTTATTTATTCATGAAGTAGCAGAATAATTTTATATCTGGAAAAGATTTATTGTTTTACCTTCTTAATGTTATGCTAATAAAACATATTAATCTAATTACTCATTAGTAGAAATTATTTTTCCAAATCCTGATGAATTGCTCTTGTTTAATATCAACTTTTACTCTTTACCAAGGAACTGTAATTAACAGTTTAATGAATACATGCTAATCATTTATTAACATATATATTATAAAGTGTGTTCTAATTACTGATGGTGTACTTCTCAGCTACATATTATAAATGTAAGTTAATTAAATGGAAATGGTTACACTTAGACTTCATAATGTTAAGTGAAATGAATCATAAGTAAGGATAAACATTGCATAGTTTTGCTATATATTTATTTGAATCAAATAAAATAAGGATGTATGTCCTCTGAGAATGGGAAAGAGAGCTAGAGATATAAGAAGGGCAAGAAAGGGGCTAGGGAGATAGTTCCATGACACAAGTGCCTGCCTGACAAGTGTGAGGTCCTGAGTTCAAGACCCGGTCCTGTTTAAAAAAAAAAATCTAAAAGAAGGGCAAGAAGGAATTAAGACAGTTCTGTACATAAATCAAGTCCCAATGATGAATGTAGGTTTGTTTTTTTTTTAATGTTTTGGTAATGGTGATAGAACTCAGGACTTTGTATTTGTCAGGCAGTTGCTTAAGCCACTGAACAATCTCCCTGGTCTGATGAATACAGTCTTTATGTACAGCAAATGCAAAAGTAAATGTTAAAAGTCAAAAGGGAGTTGTGTTCCTATGCAAAGTAACAAGTACTTCCTCTAAGTGTTTCCCTCTAGTATATAAATCATTTTAGCATTTTTCTTTACACCCGAATTTCATCTTATGCTATTGTTGATATAGTGAGGGGTAAAGTTTAGGTTGTTCTCAGTAAGTGTATAATTCCTTTACTCAGCAGAGATGTCAGAAATATATTATTTGAATATTAATAATGAAAAATGAATATTAATAATGAAACATGTATACATAAACTGTAGAGAGCCCTTCCCAGTCCTCATCTTGGCTAAGGAACTTTATGTTTGTAATGCCATTGGAAACTTACCAGGGTGGTAGTTTCAATCTTCCACTTCCAGTGCAATGCATGTCAGAATAAATACGTTGAGGCATGTTTGTAGTGATGGGAAGCCAAGGGATCCTGTGTACAGCCAGGACGATGGATATCTGGAACAAAGGAATTGACTCAAACTTAACACACATCTTATTCATTTTCGGATGGAGATAACCATAAAACATCTCACAGCAGGATGTACATTATCAAACTGGCTTATTGTGTTTACATGTGAGTTTGCCTGACGCTTAGGCTCTGATGTGGAGATGGGCAGGGGACTCAGCAAGTCAGTCATCAGTCTTCACTGAGGTCTGTATTCGTGAGCGAACCTCTGACCTCTCAAATGCAAGGTAAGTGCACAGGTGAGGACGCTTGGCTCCAACTCCAATTAACTAGAACGAGTGCAGCTGCAGCTCCGCAGTCCCACAATAAATGGCAAGCTAAAGAAAGGCAAGGTGTTTCTCCTGACTGACTTAATTAACTTCTTGGGAAAATGTTCCCTGGGGTTCTGTTAGGTTCCTGCTATTATTATTGCAATGGTTTTTTCAGAAGAGACAGGCTGGAGGATGAGTGACTACGAGAATTGCGGGAAGTATGTGAGTACCTTCAGCTGGACTAGGCAGGAAACCATTGCTGTAAAATGCAGAGAGAAGGACATAGGCGGACTATGCAGAAAGAGTAATCTGAGCAACCCAGTTGAGGTAGTCTGATGTTTTGTGGTCTGTGCTCCAGCTCTGCTGTACAAACTTTTAAACCCTGGAAAGTCATAGCCTTGATCCCAAGGCTCAATCCTAGGCCATGATGTGGAGCGCTGGCTCTTTATCCTGTCTCGTTCTGGCTCACACAAGGACCAAGGTGGAGGAGGAATGGAGGCTCTAGGGAAACACTCCTGTCTTCAAACACCACCATCAGCACCTGAGCTGGCCACTGAGACCAGGCATGGTGGTGCATACCTGTGATCCCAGCACTGAGCAGGCTAAAAATAGGAGGATCACTACGAATCAAGCTGAGTAGTGAGACCCTGTACAAAGTATGTTAAAAACAGATTGAAGGCATAAAACAATATAAATATAAACAATATAAAACAATAGTCCTAGGCAGCTCTGTACATATCAATAGAGGGGAATTGGATCAGGTTCAGCCAAAATGGGAACAATTGCTCCTCCTTCAAGGACATTTGCTCAGGTGGTCCTCCACAGTAACTATCTCTGATGAATTGTCTATTCTAATTGATTTGCTATCTTGTATTTACAAGCTATGGTATTAAAATTACACTGTCTTTGGATGTATGTTTTAAAACACAACAGATAAAATTTCAAAATAATTTCTTATTTTGATATTTTCTTTCTATGCGCTGTACTTTGTTTTTTTCTTTAGATAGATAATATAAATTTTCTTGCTATTTTTTATTTACTTCATGAAAACCATATTGCCAATATTTGCAAAATTTCTATTGTAATATTAATTAACGTGCTTCTGAATCCAAACTTCAAAAGGAATCAAATTTTTCTCGCAATGACTAAAAAACTACCAAGCCATAAACATTATCCTTTGATCCATGTATTTTATTTCAGAAAAGTATACTATTGTATGAAAAGTTTTCCTACGTTTTTCTAAAGTTAGTGTCTAGATGTTTGTGATTTAGATACTTCAGCACTCTTTTTTTTATTTTCTTGTATCTAGTGTTACATGGAAATAGTTACTATTTTGCATAATATATTGTATTTAGAGACTTTGTTACATAAATTCTCAGTATATATTGTGGTTTTCTATAAATTGTCTACTAAAAGACATATTTGCAAACAAAATACTTTACCTTTTAAAATTTTCATTTCATATTTTAATATTTTAAAATATTAATGTCTTTTACTCATTCTCAGCATTGGATTCTCTCAAACTTCTATTGCAGTGTTATTAGACATAAAGTTTATCTGTGTCATACTCTGCCACTGAGTGGTCCATAAACTCAGAGCATTTCACCAATAGTATAAAGTTGGCGTTTAAGTTTGCTTTGCAAACGCTTTTGACACATAAAGTACTCTATATTACTAGTTTATTAAAATTTTACTATAAAAGATTATTAAACTACATGGAAAGTTTTCTTTCATCTGCTGTGATGATCACTATTTTTGTGCAATTTTTCCTTGCTTTCTTTTTCTTTTTTGCTAATGTGGCAAATTACATTAACTTTCCAATGTGAGGCACAATATTCTTCCTCGTGTTACACCTGCTTGGACGTCATGCATCATCATCTTAACACAACCTTTGTTAGACTTCTAATACATTCTTACACGTTTAGAATTTATATTAATGAATAATACTGGGCATTTATGTTAAGGAGTAATATTGGCCAACAGTTGTCTTTCAATTCATTGTCCTTGGAAGGATTTATTTTAGAGATTCATTGGCATCAAATTTGATGTCAGAAGTAATATCACCTCTTCCATATTCTGAAACATGTTAGTTAAAATTTTCCCAGGTTATATTTGGTGGAACTTATTAAAGTAATTCAATCAAGGAATTAGGTCTGTTGGAAAGTACGGAAAGGCATGACCAATTATTTACCCAATTTTCTATCATTACATTTAACATTATGATTCTCAAAGTATTTGTTGCTTCCATGTAAGCTGCCTTAGATAGTTTGAATTTTTCTATTATTTTATATTTTCTTTTACTCTTTAACTGCATAGTTAATACTTCACTCTCTTTTGACCTGAACATTTGTATTGAAAATTCACCAATTTCACTGTATGACTATACTGAGTTAATTATTTCATAATAAATTATTTTTCCCTTTCAATGCCTATTCATTATTTTATTATTTAAGCAACCATACTTATTTTATATGTTTTTCTATTAATTCACATTTAATTTGGGATTAATATTTATTCCTCCTTCAATTTATTACTTTCAATGACATTTATTTCCTTTCTTCTTAAAAACCTTAATTAATTCCCCATATCTTAAATGGAGAGAATTCTCTAGGTTAGTTCTAATGCTTTCTTTGAGATATATTCTAAGATGTCTTCCTCAAGGTAAGTTTGATTCACCTCCAAAGGAAATGTCATTCTTACTTCAATAAAAAATAAGAAAGATATCTCTTACTATTTGTTTTTATGCAAGTACCAAATATGCATTGAAAAGAACTGCCATTTTGTGATAAGACTGCGAAATAGCTAACATGCTGAAAACAAAATTAATATAACAATGCTGAAACAGAAAGCATTCAGAACTGACATCAGAGCAGGCTGCATATTTGTCAGGAGAATTTATTAAGCCTGTCTGCTGGGGCGTAATCTCTTTTCCTCTGTACCATGCCTATCTGAAGCATTCTTGTTCTTCAAAATATTGTGTTAGCAATGGGCTACATTAAGACTTGCGGTTTTGTGGTAACAAAGAGAAGATTTTAGACTTATGCTACAAAGTTGCCTCTTTCACATTCAAAATGAAATCTGGGATGCAGGCACTTATATTGATATTTCCAAACACTGCTCTACTCGGGAAACTAAAAATTCCACCAAGCATGTACTACAAACCACAAACTTGTCACTTGCAACACATTGACCCAGATTAAAGGAAAAGTCTATAGCTATGCTACTGCTTTCATGATACCTTTTACATGTCAGTGTTTACTAAACATTGAAAAAAGCAACTACTTATTGTAGGAAATGAATCATAAGGATGAAGATACAGTTGACCTTGTCTTCAAGTACAAAGGATGACATAGGAAGCTGCCCGCCCTTGGCAATGCGTGGGCATGCTGGCACATTGCATTTTTTGAATAAGACAACAAATATGAGGATAATTGAGAAAAATACTTACCTGGGTACACTTTGCACATAATTAGAATTTTCTACTACTATAATTGCTTGCTCCTTTCCCTACACTGGATAAGAACAAGGTGATTCAAGTGCTCAGGGACTGTCTTCCACTAAAAAGAGGAGCTTCTTCCAAACTTCTATCTCGTCTTTAATCTCTGTTTGCCCCTCTCTGGTTAGACATTTATAGCAGATAGGTCTTCTTCTAGAGGTTCCCAACATAGATCTTGAAGCCATGACCCTGAGATGATGAATCTGACGCTCTACTGACTGAGCTAGATGCTGAGCAGCCAACTCTCTAGTGGCACTTAGGTTACTCAAGCAGGTTGTGAAGAGAGCTATACCTCTATCGTACATGAACCCTGATAGCTTTAAGGCAGCCTTTCAGCCATTCACTGCAAAGATTAGCGTGGATCTTGGGGCATGGATCTGCTGAAAGAATGACATATTCAAATGACTAGTGAGACAATTGTACCTGTTGACAGAATGATGCAAAATGTGGGCTATGTGCCAGGACAAATACTTTGAAAGTATCAGCACCACAATCCTAAATCTATAGAAGTCGGTCAGATGGGATTAAATAAAGATCTTGCTTATGAGACAAATTTTCAATACGTGCCACTGAGGCTTTTCCCTATCCAAAGACCATTTTTCCACTAAAATGGAGTACTGATGACAGTGAACTTATGGGTGAACTAATGGTCTCCGCAAAAGGCAAAGCTCATTCCTTTATCAGCATTAGTAGTGGAGCAGTTAAATCTGGACATACTGAGCCTCCTACTAGTCCATGGAAGACTCCTGTATTTGTTATGCCAAAAATCAGGAAAGCAAAGGCTGCTCCAGGGTTTGAAAGCTTTTTGTGCCTACCTGTGCCCGAGGACACTCCGCAGCTCGGACTTCCCTCTCCCACTGTGGCTCCATGGGAGCGACCTATGATAGATATTGACCTCAAGAACTGCTATTTTATTACCACCTGAAGTCCACAATAATAACTCGGTTTTGCCTTTTCTTTTTCTATCACTAATTTCATCCAGCACAGAGATCAATGGACTTTTTTTTTTTTTTTTTTTTTTTTTTGGTCATGGGGGAGGAGGACAGCCGCACCTTGTGGCAGTATTTCATTTGTCAAGCTTTAAATCCTGTTAGGAAAAGAAAAATCCTCAAATATATGTAATACATTTTATGGATGATACCCTAGTTACAGACAATTTTCAACGACATTGTGCTCTTCTTTAGGCCAAAAATAAATGAACTTTGATAAAATGTGGGTTAAGCAGAGCCAGAGAAAAGATTAAGGCTATTTCTCCCTAAAGTTACAAAGGGATCTTGATAAGACAAAAATCAGTTTGAGTCCCGAAATGGACATCAAGACGAGATGCACTGCAAGCCTTAAAAGATTGCCGAAGTGGGGCTTTCGGGTTATCTCAGTGGTTTAAGCGCTTGTGCCAGCAATCGCAACCAGGCACAGGGGACAGTGGTTTGATCCCCAGATCCACCGTTAATGCAGCCCGAGTCAGCCAAAAAAAAAAAAAAAAAAAAAAAAAAAAAAAAAAAAAAAAAAAAAAAAAAAAAAAAAAAAGCCAAATTATTTGGAAACATTAATTGGGCTCACCAAACATTGGGAATAACCACATCTCAGTTAAGCAAACTCTATAAAACCTTAGAAGGAAATCCAAATTTGAATGCTTGCCATCTTCTCCAGCCTAGACACCAGATAATGGAAACTTTTCCTAAATAGACAGGTGTTCTTAGTCGATGTATCTCTGCCTCTCTTCCTGATCATATTACCCACTCCTCACTCTCCCACTGGATTTTTTACTGGACAATAATTGCCAGTCTTTGGAATGGCTTTATCAGCCTTACCAGCTTACTGCAAGTCTTCAGCCTCAAGTAGAACAAGTGGCTAAGTGAATTCACCTGTCCTGCTGCCAGAGTGTACGACTTTTAGGATTTGACACTGATCCCATTGTGCTACTTACTAATCTCACACAGCATAGGCAGCTATGATATTGTTTCCTCATCTGGCCAATAGCTATCACTGATTATATAGGACTTGTTGGTAACAATATTTCTGATAAGCCTGTAAAGTTATATCATTATTCATTTATCTGACCTAGACACATCCAGAAAATTTCTCTTATAGACATCCTACCTTGCTTTCAGATGGATCTTCCCATGGTTTTCCAGCTCACTGTACATTTCAAAATCACTAGAGAATAATGACTCCTGGACTTTCACTCAGCTCAAAGATCAGAATGTGTCCTGCCAGGTCCTCTGAGTATTTTACGTGGTTCTATTAGTTTGTGTAATGAAGTTCTATATCATTCATATTACTTTTACTAGTTTATATTTTGTTTAAACTATTTTAAAAATAGCGGTTTGCTCACATAAGCAAAAGCTTTCACAAATTTTTATAACAGTCAGATGTTCACTCTGCTGGAACTCCTGACAATCTCAAAGGCCATGCTATTGTTGAGCATGTGCTCTAGAAACTAAAATACAATTATGAAAACTAAAGGTATGAATAATTTATAATAAGCTATAATTTCTCCCTGACTTCACAGTATTTTAATCCTACTACTAATATCTTCTTGACCCTTCATAGCACTTCACTTTTAAGTTATATATTTACAATCATCATTTTTTTTATGTATCTGTAAAATAGAAACTACTGTTCTTACTTGCATTAGTTCTATAATAAGACACTGCTTACCTCATTTCACTATAAATCATACATATCTAATTTTAGGAAGAATACCTAGGGTATGAATCTTTGTTAATTGAACCCTGGAAGGATACAGTCACTCTTCATATTATCCAATCTTTTTCATCACCTGATACATTTTAGTTAGTGTGTATTTGGAGTGTAAATAGCAGACATGCTCTCATTAGTATTAATAATCTCGTGTTAATGTTGTGTCTATCACTTTGACTAATAGTATACAAATGATGTCTTTGATCAGCAATTACATCGACATCGCTGATTGAACCTGGACTTTGCAACCATCAACTGATTCCAAATTACAGTCCGGCACTTGCATCCTGGAATCCACTGTAATGTACTGAGAGCATCAGATATAGAGCTTGCAGTCACAGTGGAATCCCTGGTGCCATGTCAATATTGCTAGGCTTGGTACTAACCCTGTGAAGTATAATAAAGCTGGGATGGAGAGATATCTCAGTGGTCTAAGCATCTGCCTGACTAGTGTAAGGAACCATGTTGGATCCCTGACATGTTATGCCATGCCATTCCCGTGCTGAGCTGGCCCCTGGAACCTGGTGTGGCAGTGTACACTTGTAATGCCCCTGCTGAGGAGGCTGAGACAGGAGGATTACTATGAGTCTGAGTTGTAGAGTGAGGCCCTGTATCAAATAAATAAGTAAAACCTTAAAAAGTAATATATAATAAATCCATATACACTTGGGAGACTATGAAAAGACAGCTACATAGAGCTATTCATATTTGATATATTAAATCTATAAAAGTGAATTTTGTCTATGTCCCAACGAACCAAGGACTATGGTAAGTATAAGTATTAGATTGATATAAGCGTTTGATCGATTTAATCCCTGGATTTAGGTATAAGAAGCCTCATGTTGATATGCATATAGGGTTGGTGAGATTCATCCTTATTTCCCTAATGTTTTATTCATTGTCTGCCACCCTGAGAAAAGAAACCAACAACATCTAAAGCAGACACAACTACACTTTGCTTTGTCTCAGCTGCTGCTATTACAGAAACAAAAGGGGGTAATGTAGGAAATTTGTCTTAAGGACCAAGACACAGTTGACCTTCCATGTGGACCTGAGGAATGGAGCTTCAATTGGTCTCCAAATTGGCAAGGTGTTCTCCTGCTGGCAAGCTGTGATTGCAGAGAAGAATTCGGCAACAGCTGAGGTCTCATTTAGCAAAGTACTCACCTAGCTGGGCACACTTTGAAAATGAGAAACAGATGAATTTTCCATCAGCCTAACTACTTGCTCCCTAGGCTAATTTGAGTAAAAGGGAGATGAGCCAGGGACTCAGAATTCTTTGCCCAGTGGAGCCACTGGCCCCTCTTTCAAAGTTTTCTGGGTCTTTTCCTTAATCTTTGCTAATTCCTTCTGGAAAGACTCTCTTAGCAGGTTAGTTTTCTGAAATTTATAATCTTACTCTAATTACTAGATCATTCTATTCCTCTAAAAACTATGAATAATATCATGGATCACCACAGGCAGAGTCATTTTCTTTTTTAATTGATTGGTCAATTAATTAATTAATTACTGCCAGGGATTGAACTCAGGACCTTGTACTTGCCAGGCAGGCACTTAAGCTGCTGAGCTATTGCTCTGGCACCCAAGAGTTGCTTTCTGACTGAGATGAATGGATACAAAGATACAGTCACTCTCTATATCTGATCCCAAGAAAAAAATCCCACAAAGGTACACAGAAAAGTGCAACCATGAGTAAGACCAATACTTCTGAGTCTTTGCAAATTGCAGAATTATAATTTTAGCTGCTTTAATTTCCTTCTACATGATGAATTGAGACTGAGCTATTTGAGCAATTCATTGGTCTGTGCATTTGGGCCACAACTAATCCACAGAAACACAAAATAGTGTTTTTTTAAAGCTCACTTCAAATTATACTTAATGCAAGCTGAGACTATTTAATGTTATTAATTTTCCTTATAATGAGATCCTCAACATTTCTCTATTTTCACTATTTTTTTTTCAATTTATTGACATAGGGTCTCAGTATGCGGCTTAGACTCATAGTGTCTGCCTGACTCAGCCTCCCCAGCACTGGGATTATAGGCATGCACCATCTGTTGCATTCTGATATTCTGTGTTCTTTGTCTCTTTACAATAATGTTTAAAAAATGGTATGTAATACATTTCTCAATTTTTCAGCTATGGTTTGAAGAACAACTGCAAGGAAAGAAAGCTGCAGGGATGAACTAAATTCTTTTTTCTTGATTAAACAGAAGATGACAAAGCCCACAGCAACTATAAGAAAGTAAAGGGGAATATAGGTAGAAAAGCAATGGAAACAAAAGAGAGCCCCATTGCAATGTGTAAATTCTATCTAATTTTCATCTTGATTCCTGACAATGGATACATTGGAAAGCTTACCAAAAAATAGCAATTTAAACAAAAATATTTTTAAAAATCTAATCAAGGTAAAATAAAAGCACTAATACTCTGAAGAAATTTAGCATAGATAGTAGTCCAGAAATTGAGATTTTGCACTTTATAGGGACTTTTGATTAATTCAACTTTCTCTAACGTGTTCATTTTTGTTAAGTCCACTTTATTTCTTTGAATTTCAATTCCAATCTCACCCACATGCATTAGGAAATGTCTTAAATCTTTGATGACTCCCTTTCAGCTTCCAGCTGCTTTACTCGCCTAATGCCCAGGGATGTTGATCACCACATGTAACTCAGAGTTCTTGTAGGCACTTTGGAAACATTCATAAAGAACTGTATGTATGAAGACATAATATCTTTTCTAAACAATATTAGTACAACTCTTTTATCTCATTGACCTAAGAGAAAGTAGCTGTATGTATAGTCTAATAGTTCATAATAGTAGTGGGTTATCAGCATAACTGGCATTGTTGGAAGCTGTTGACTTGAGCCTTTTAATATGACTTCAGCATGTTAATATGGCTTTATTTTTTATGCCTCATGATTAAACTTTTCTGCTGGATGATTAAGACCAAGACAAAGCAAGGCCTATATAACAAAAAATATAACTTATCATGTCTGCATCTTGTACTCTAAACAACTACTCTAAAGACAAGAATAATCATTAATTATTGTAACTTCCCTACTAACCTGCTTAGAAACTGTCTCATTGTTATTTCTTTATCATTAAAGTTAACCAATTTTTTTTTAAAAAAGAATTGCATGGAGCTTCTGAATCTTCTTACTCTGTAGCTCATTTCCTTCTACTTTTCTAAAATGTTATGAATTTCTGTCTCACCTGACTGATCAGAGCCCTAACTTCTGAAATGAGAAGCTCAGCAAAGCTAATTTAGCAACAGCCAACTTTCGAGCTAATAGTAACAGATATGCAGAGCTCACCCAAAGGGCCATTCTCGAATTCTAGATGACAATTCCTTCAAATTTTCCCCAAATCTTGGTAAATCAATAAGTTTATATGACCATTTTCTAAACGTCATCATTGTCTAAAGTACATAACTATATTTGACAGTTAATTTAACCAGAATAACTTCAAATCAACCAGAAACTAAGTTACCAATATACAGCTAATGTAGAATTGTTTACATTTAGATAGGTGAAAAGTAGCTAGAGCTTCCATGATTAAATACATGTACTAAAAGATTGTATCTAGTGGTTTTACCAAAATGCTTTGCTAGAACATTTAAATATTTTCCCACTTTTGTTATTTTTTTATGCCAAAAATTCAGGACGAGGATTACAGACTGTCAATCCACAACTTGTTGATGGACCTGTCCTCCTCACCAAATACCACTACATTTCCACTAAACCATGGGGTAATATGAAAAGGATTAAGGATTTTATTACTATTTGTAAAAGATCAGTACCAGGCAATCCTGACGAAAGTTTCACAAAAGCATCAATATGTTGACGAGACTAGATCTTAATATTTTGATATGACACCAGTCTGTCCTATATCCTTTATCTTTAAAGTCTATGCATCCTTGAGACATCCATAGTTGCTCTGATTTCTTGTGCTGATATACAGTTTGTAATACCACTTGCAACAGATCAGCTCCTGACAACTCTGACGACCATCTCACAAAAGCATCATAGACGTATTGTTGACAAGACAAGATCCCAATGGCAACACGCTGTAGATCCACATTTCAATATAATAATCATCTGTCCCAAATCCCTTATCTTTAGAGTCTATGCATCCCTGAGAAGTCCACAGTTGTTCTGATTTCTTGTTCTGTGCACGATAAACAGTTTGTATGCCTTGGATCAACGGCACTCAAACTGCAGCAGCTGAACCAGCGATGGTCATAATTCTTAAGAGTATGGCTATCATGAGTTCAATCACTACTTCTGTTCTCTAGCACCTCCAGAAAACATTGGAACAACATCATGGAAAGAGAGTCCTGTCACGGCTGATGCAGCTGTACAGCAAACCAGATTCTACTCCTTGTTCCAAAAACATAGATGTTATTCCTAGAGAATTTTAAGGCTAACAGGAGAATTTAGACATGCACGTCAAAAACACTTGTGATATACAATGGTAGGTCCGGAAGAATTTCGATAACCAGGACCTACAAGCAACAGGTGAAGGAGGTGAACACATGCCTGAGTAAATCAAGGTGTGTTTAATCTTTTTAGGCTAGCATATGATATCTAGCAGCTATACCTTAAAAGTCTTTTCCTTGAGAAGAAAAAATCCCTTCTCTCCTCCCTTTCCTTGGTTTCATTATTTACCAGACTTTTCCTACCAGTAAATTCCTCTGTTGAGTGGTAGATTTAGCATAAAAACCCAATTAACTAAAATTACCTTCACCACTTACCAGAAACAACAACAAAGTCATCACAGCAAGAAACAAGTTGTTAATATTTTTCTTCTGTTGTGCTCCTTCAAGTATCCTCTCACCTTCCTGTATGAGTTTATTTATTTTTTTATTTTATTTTATTTTTTTGTCCACTGGTAGGTATTGGGGATTACTGGGTTTTAGGAAGAGGCCATCCAAATGATGTCTTATTTAAAGTGAGTCTTCTCATTTCATCAATTGGAGGATTTATCTTAGAAGGTTTACGCTTACTGATTTTCTGCATTATATTCATTGATCTTGTACCCAAATTATTTCTCCAGTACCTATAATTAAACAACCAAAACCTCTTAGCCATTTCTGGATAACCCCTGGAACCCACTGACCAATATCATTTAGAAAGAAAGCAGGCTGTTGCAAAGGGACACTCACTTTGTCTAGTGATGGTCTGCAGCAGAAGATCTGTCTGGCAGCTGTTTTAAAAAATTTAATATAAATAAAGCTTTTTTGTACTATTAGGTTAGGTGCATTCACATGTATCCCCATACTATCTCCCCCTTTTTATTTAATGAGCATTTTCTTTAAATTTTTATTAGGTCATTTTATAATTGTCTATGGAAATTTTAATATTTAAGTCACTATATAATATTAACAGATAAAAGTTACATATTTTTACACAGACATTTAGAAATCAACACCTTATTTAACATTGTAGTAAGAAAATCCTGATGACATTATGTGATATACTTTAAACATTTTGTTTTGTTTTGGTATAACACTTTTAATCATTCATCTCTATTTTGAATACAAAACATTTTTTCTTAGTCACCCTTAAATTAGACATGTATTGCAAGTTTTTTGCAAAATAAAGAAGTTTGAATTTGACAAAGTCTTGTCCCAATAAGCAATCATTGTTTTGTATTTTGCAATCCCTGTATACTTGTAATCATAAATACACTTAATATACCTCAAGTTCAACAACAGTGAATTGTCATAGTAATATGAATACCTTTGTTTTTTAATCTAGTTTTGTACAACAACCATCTTTAAAGAGAAAACCTTACTGTAACATTTTGAAAAACTTTATCTTTTAACCAGTGACCTATTTATTGAGGATGTCCCCTAAGAGGCTCTTGAGACTACTCATTAATGAATAAATTGTTTGGCCACACCTCTTATTCATCAATTGGACTCCTCTCTAATAAATTTTTCCACTCTAGGGAATTTTTATTAAATTAGTTTAAGCCTCATGAAGTATTGTATATAAATCAATTTTAGTATCATTTTGACTACCTGGTAGTTTAGGTGAAAGTATGCTTTTCAGTCTATATCTTTATATTTAGAACAAAACACCAAAAAGAAAAAAAAAAAAAGACAACAAAAGAGGAATATCTACTCATTAAAACACACAAACACATTAACAAAGACATAAACATCTTTAAGGCTGCACTCAATTCTTTGGCCAAAGTTATAATAGACTAGTCACATTTTGTTATTTGTTAATTATTAGAGACCTCTTATTAGAAAAATTTGGAAAGAACAAAGCCTTCTATTTGTGATTAATATGCATATTTTATCATTTTTGTTTTCATCTATTTAGACCTCCGATTTCCATTCGGACAGTTCCTTGAAGAGGCTCCAGGCCAAGGCTGGCCTCATTAATAGTTAACTGCTTCTTTAGATCTGGCTTCATGGCACAGTCTGACAGTACTCTCTGGTACCAAGTAGCTGTTTAGCAATCTCTCGAAAAATGCAAGCAAATCCTTTGCCCCAAGTTAGCAGTAGCCTGAGTTCCTTTCATCATCTGCTGTGCAAATTTCTCTTAAAAACCTTCTTTAGCCCTTGTTTCTTACCTGGTTTGCATCTATATTGCTGTAAAAGTTGAAAAAATTAATAGTATATATTGACAAGTGAAGTTGCCAGAATGGACTCTCCTTTTGCTCTCATGGAACTTTGATTCTATGGGGAGATTTTAGAAGAGAAAGCCATACATTTCTCTTTTTTTTTACTTTCTACTTATCTTAAGGATATTGACAGTTGATAATCCCAGAGAAATTAGTCCAAAATCAAGATAGAGACAATTAATATTACCAAATAAAGTCTGAAAATCATGAATTGTTGATTTGAACAGTTTGGGACAAAAATATTTTTGTTGCATAAGTTGACCCAAATATGAAGAAGTTATAGCTTGAACCCCTTTGGAGGCCACCAGTAGGCCTATTATTAGTTAAATGGCATGTCAAAATCAAATAACTATTTAAACACTTAAACATTATTTCATATTTGTTTGTAAAATATCAAAGCCCTATTTTAAATGCCATTTTTAATTTAGGACAGTTTTAAGCAACCACACTTAACTAGAAATCAAAAGAATTTTCAGTTATATTTTAAAACATCCTGAGCAATGGTCTCACACCTTTGTAGCTGCTCTACCTGAGTGAGGGCCTGAGACACTTACATCTGAAAAGCCTGTAAGATGTTTTTGCTTTAATTTTTATTTTTTAGCCCAATAATTTAACAACCTTAATTTTTTTAGCAAAAATGAATGTAAAATTGAGCAGTATAAGGATTTGCTATGGTTTAAACAATGGTTTGGTTGGATAGAATTATACCTTTGATTTCCTTGTATAAACAGCATTGATTACGCCAAGCTAAACCTGTAACCATTTAGCACTGGGGCTGTCTTTGGTCGGGTTTACTCCATAGATGTGCTGGCCTAGGGGCTAGCAGCAGCTTTATGGTCTTAGCACCTACAAGGGGTTTTCTTGAGCCCATGTTACCTCCCAAAGCCTTAACGGAACTATGGCCCTGTAGCCAAGGCCCCTGTGCATTGCCACACTGTGTCACCTGTCGTTCTGCTGACAATAGGGTCAGGAAATGCAATATGAATTTAATATGCATAAAGAGAAGCTGATTTCTATTTTTAATTAGAAGTTAAGTTTTAATTTGTGAAGGTTTAGTAGTAGATATCACAAGCAATATTTCTCCTTCATAATCACTATCAAAAATTACCAGTTGTATAAATACACCTTGGGCAATAACAATACTCCCTTCTACCATCAGAGCTATGATATCTTTTGGAATAGCAGTGAAAACTCCAGTTTTAATTTTGTAAACTCCTTAAGCAGGGAGCAAAAGCTGATTTTCCATAGCCATCCGATCTAAAGCTGTGTTTCTGCTTCTGGAGTTTGCATGGACAAGATCTGTGATCCTGCATTTGATTGAAATTTGAGCTGGTCAATGGAAACTGTGGCTATTCCATATTGTTTATCTTTAGGCTCCTGGATGATAGGCCCCTTCTCCACTTTCTTTGAGATTGTAACGGTTGGCCATGCTTATTAAGTTTGGAAAAACACTCATTAGCCCAATGTTTACCTTTTCTACACCTCAAACAAAGTCCTGGAACAATCTTGTTAGTTTTATCTCCTTTTTTTCTTTTTATCTTGTCCTTTTCTGCAATCTTTTCTCATACGACCCATTTTTCTACATTTAAAACATTTGGTATGATTTTGTTTAAAACAAGACTAAGGCAGCTGCCAATAAATGAGCTTTGTGTGGCTTTGAGCCAATATCAGCACAGGCCTTAGTGATGCACCCTATGCCTTTAAGGGACCCAGAGCCTTTTGAAGTTCAGTATTTGCATTTTCAAAAGACAAGTTTGTAACAATAAATCCCTCAAATCTGGTGTTCTCACTGCTTTCTGTATTAATTGGGAGACAAAATCTACATATGGCTCCTTATTAGATTAGAGAACGTTAGCCAATGATGTCTAAGCATCCCCTGTCTTTCCACTTTCTTCCATGCTCTCACGCAACAAATGTGAGTTTGCACTATAACCACATCATCCTATTGCAACTGGGCTTGGATACCAAGCCAGGGCCCTGACCCAGCGAGTTGATCTGATGAAACATGAACTGGGCGAATTTGTCCCCTGTTAATCCTCTCTTGCATATCTACTTCATCTTTCCACCAAGTTCTAAATTGTAAATATTGACTTGGTTCTAAAATTATATGACACAAAACTTCCCAGTCATGAGGAATTATATATGTTCATTTGGCAATCCTTTTATTAATCCAAACACATAGGTTGATTACATGCCATAGGTCCCAACAGCCTGCTTTAAAACTTTAATAACTTTACATGCCAGAGGCTGGAGTTCTGAATGTACATGCCGTTGGAGAAATTTAGCATTTGGTGGGTTCTGTTGAACCACCGCAGGAAAAATACCCAATTTGGCAGAATAAGCTTCAGGATCTCCCCGTTGTCTCCCTTGCATAAGAGCCTGAGATATCACACTTTTATAAACATTTATGGGGGCTTCCTTCCTTTCCTCATATGGAGGAGCAGAAGGGTTAAAAGATGATGGTAGGGGCTGAATTTTTGTGAACTGAGATGGAGAAACTACAGGGGTAGAGACCTCCGGTTTTTCAATCAATTTAGAAATCAATTGTGATAGTTGCCTTACCTCAGCTGGCAGCTCACAGCTCATTCTGAGTTTCCTTTTGTTCTACCTCCTTCAGTGAGCCAAGAACCGCGGCAGCAGCTTAGCTTTATTTCAAGCTGGTGAACATGATCTTGTGCCTCATCACTTCAGTAACGGAGGACCGCGCGCTTGCTCACGAACATGACCACGATCTCTACTAATTCCCATCCTTTCCCAATCACCAGTTTCGCACAGGGCCCAATCATTAGCATTCCGAGCAAGGGAGAGAACAACAAATAAAGAGCCCACAGGTGAAGCTGCCACCTATCACCTGGAGTCCCAGCTTTCCTGAACTCCCCGATCCCAGCTTTCCGTGATTTTCAGCAACAGACCACAGCTGTCCCTGGGCCCCATTCATTACAGTCTGCTTCTTGAAATGCTATTTAGTCTACAACATGTATGAGTCACGACACCAGGGTGAGAAGTCAAAAGAGTTGACCATGTGGTGACCTGAGGTCCAGTGGAGTTCATGGGAATAAAGCATTGTAATTCTGCACTGACATTTAGGGTAGATGTTTGAAAAATAGCTTCAATCTGGGCATTGACTATAGACACTTTCTTTTTTTTTAATAGACACTTTCTATCTCGGCGAACTTCAGGAGTACAATTCAAAATATTCTTAGTAATAAAAGGACCTAAAAGTAATACCCCATAGAGAAATAAGAAAATGATAGAAAATGTTGTGTCAGTGATTTAGGGGCTATTTATGTTTGCAATACATAGTATGCTTTACCAGGAAGCGCTTAGGAGAAGATTCTGACTCCAGAAGCAACCTCCTCCTTCACAGCAAGGAGGCAACTTAATGGAACCCGGTGAGCGGACTGTTCCTTTAGCTTGCCTAATTTTCCCCAAACACGCAAACCTCTCTCAGAAGCCAGTTCTGAGGTGCAGCTCAGTAGTTGTTTGCCGACACAAGTAGCAGTGGCACTTTCTCTGTGGAAGGCCACATCATCATCTCCGTGTCCAGACCTTTGGCGTCTGTTGGGTGCACTGAGAGATTAAGCACCTTCAGCATGAAAAACTCAAGGGTTCAAGTTTTGGGGAAAGGATGCTGAAGTTCAGCTACATCAGGAAGAATTTAAAAGGGGTCCACAAAAGCGATAGAATTTCAGATGTCACTGTGCTCAAAAGCACTGGACCATATGACTGCTGCCAGAGGTAAGAGCCAGCGTCTGGGAAGCCAAATTCCTGAGAAGTACTGCGTGGTCTTCCACGCATGGCAGATGATAGGGTATTTGGATGGACCATAGCGAACAAATCCAATGGGAGCAAAATGCAAATACAATTTGAGCAGATGGACTTAGATCTCTAGAACTGGAACAGGGTGGGGGAGCAGCACTGTAATGCATTTTTGATGGGAGGATTAACTTTACAGAGGGACAGAGGCTCCATGGAGCAGACGAAAACTTTCTCCCTGTTATCCTGGAAGCAGCCTGAGAGCATTCTGGAGCTGCGTTTGTGTTGCTAAAGCAGTGAGAACTGTTAGGAAACAACTATTCCGGCATCTAAATGATACCATAGTCATCCAAAAAATAAGGTTTTTGGAGGAAATTTAGAATCTGCAACAATTAATTACTTAAGTCATAAAGCTTGGGGAGTTATTGTTTTGCAAACTCCATAGTTTCCTTTGAGAAATCATGCTAAAATCCAGTCTATATTTTTAAAAGCCACTATTTACACTTCTTATTGCACAGCAAAATAAAGATGTAATGTGATGTTTTCCAATTTCGAATCTACTGGATGGTCGTTTGGTTGATTACATCAGTAGCGTGGTATCAACTATAATTAAAGCGATGTCAGGAATAAGTAGTACATTTGCAATAGTGTGAGTCAAGTATCACAGACAAATTTTCACAACTAGTGCAAGGAAATAGTGGTACAGAGTATATTATAATGCTTGCTTTAGTTCTCCTATAATCATATATAAGAAATCATTTTAAAGAAGAGGGCTTGGTGATGTGCTAAGTGATCTGGTGTCATAGGCAAAACAAAACTCTGATAAACATTGGTTAATTTAAAAAATATTTATTTTCTAGTACCTGCAGGATGCTCAAATTGTGACAGGAAATGAGGATTTATGTAAATGCAAAAATAGTCCTATCAGTGCTGAGGAAGGATCACAGCTTGCAGTACCCAGGCATAAAGGCATTGTTGAGTTTTAATGCACAGTGCAGAGAAAACAGACACTAAAACATTGTCAGCACAGGTGAGCAGATAAGAATGGCTTCTGTGGGAGATATCTGAGCTAATTGTTATATAAAAGAAAGCCAATTGCACAGTCATATCAGAAATAGAATGCACAGCATGTATAAGGCACAGGGGTGACAAAGACCACAGCATTAGGAAACGCAAATATTTTAATAATGAGGGAAGGAAGGACGTAGAGAAGTGGTGAGGGATGAGAAGAGCTGATAGCTACCTAGTCCTCAGTCATGATGATGCAGAGCTTCTTTCTATTTGTGAGGCCTGATTCCTCATAAGCGGCAGACTAGAAGGTCTAAGGTTTGCATATCGAAGAAAATACAATAGATTTGATTTTTGAGAGAAATAATTTGTTTACTTATTCACTGACAGTCCTAAATACCTGATACTCACAAACTCAAAGATGAAGTTTATTGAGTTTACATTCTCATAAGGTTAAGTCCACGGGCAGCTAGCTCTAAGGCAGGCGCATCATGGTGAAAATCTCCATCAACCAAGGCTACTTAGTTAAGGTCACGTAGAAGCAAAGCAGGAAAGGGAATCGAGATATTAGGGACAGGGCTCTGAGACCCAGCCTCCATAATCTATGCAGTCACTCCTAGGCGTTTGCAGGCCACCATGCGCAGCTTCAGTCACAGTCTCAGTGTGTCCTGGGGGCAGGGTCAGAACAACACACCTGGGATGGAACTCCTGTCCTTGTGTCTGCCTAATCAGCTGTGAAAGTCCACTGAGCTCTCTGCTCAGCCCTGTTTCCGTCTTTAAATTGTACATATTGGATAATTTCCTCTGCAATATAAAAACTGACTATAGAAAATTGGTACCAGAGAAATGAGGTTGTTCTGTGATCAAGTGCAACTTTATGGTTCAGCAGCTTTTGGAGCTAGTTGACCAAAATTTGAAAATCTTCAAAGATGCCTTAATATGTTGTAAAATGCTGCAAGCAAGCTTTACAGGCAAGTCCTACTGAGGCGCAGATCAGAGAATAAAGGCCAGCTTCAAGGAAGTTTCACTTGGAAGCAACGATTCCACTAGCAGTTGGACCCAAATATCCTGGAGGAGGGAAATGAAAAGAAGCCCAGTATCAGAGTGTGGCAAGGAAGGATACTATTGGTTTCAAGACAGATTCACAGTGCAAACTAGGGTTTGAGAATAGAGCAGAAATACTTGAAAAACATGTGTACAGTTGGAGTCAAAAGCAGTACAGTCGCTGCAGAGATTAGTGTTACTTGAAGAAAATTAATTGCTTTGAACTTTGCAATGCATACAATTGCACCGGGAGCACCAGAGAAATCACTGGGGCCAAATGCAGGCTCAAAGATACAAAAATATAAATAATTATTTGAGACTGCAGTCCCTTGGACCTTGCTGGAGAAAGATCCCCTAAGGTACTGGATTCCTGGCATTCATGTCACCGTGGTCAGCCATCCAGGCATTCAGAAGCTACTACTGTCCTGGACCAAGGAAAGTAACTACTGCACATTGTTCTGGTTGGCCTTGGAACTCACTGCCTGATGCAGGTTGCCCAAGCATGCAGACTTTAAGAGATGTGTGGTCCTGGTAGCTTCAACCAGATTTCAAAGGAAGACCTGGGAGGCCAAGCACAATAATTAGGAGGAGCCAGTATGAAAGCAACAGGATTCAAGACAAAGGTGCAGTGGAGACCTCGCAAGTACCAGGAACATAGAAGGCCTGCCTCAGCGAGCTGCAGGCCCTGACTGGAATTCAAGAGAGAGACTACGTGAGCCGAGGAAAAGAGCTGGGGCATCTATCTGTCCTCCCAGGAGCTCACTGCTCTGTACAATACCCTGCATTGTGGTCCTGAAGCAGCAGGACTCAAAGTTCACTCTATTTTTTTTAATTTTTATGTATGTACTACAGGGCCTTACTATGGAACTTGGACTCATAGCGATTCTCCTGTGTCAGCCTCCACAGAGCTGGGATTATAGGCACGATCCAAGATGGCTGGACTTGGTGGCTGGCTTGTTGCACCCAGGGCAGGATCAGCATGGCATGTGGTATTGGACACTGAACCTGCGTCCTGGTGTTTGCTTAGGCCGGTGTTTAAATGACTGAGGGATCTCTCCACAGCCCTTGCTCTATTTTTCAATCTTATTTTCACTTGATTCTTTTCTGTCTCCCTATTGATTGCTTTTGGATTGGAAGAGTACCGTTGTGTCTTGGGAGTTCTAACTTGAATTTTTACAGAGCTTCAAAACCAAGTGTTTTCCTTGAGTCTCAGAAAACTTGAGCTGCTGAGAAACACAGGAGCTGGTGAAGCTCTAGGAATGGAAGTGATCATTATGTTTCCAGCAAGGTTTAAAAGTTAATTTGTTACTTTCTTCATTTGGAGCTCAAAGAAAACTGATTTAGGGGCAGTGTGAAAGACATCTAAAAATCCCCTTTATCTGTCTTCTAGGTCAGTGATGGCAAAGGTTTTAGAGATAGAGTGTGCAAACTGTAACCCTACACCCACTATTTATTGCAAAGTGCCAGCACTGTGATTAATCCTGAATATCTAAAGCTCTACTGCTGGGGTGACTTGGCTTACAATGGAGAGGGCTCTGTACAGAGGGCCTACCGTGCATGCCACAAGTTGACCACTGCCTTGGGTGGCCTTTAAGCTAATCAAGTTGACAATGAACCTTAAGTCTTATAATTAGGTAGGGTTCACAGATGAACAAAAATGCTACTTCAAATAGGAGTTTTAAATATTTAGCCCATGGCCAGGCCACCAAAAGAATGTACTCAAAAGGTCTTTGCTTGAATCCAGAAAAGGCCTCAAATTCTAAAGTGTTGTGATATACAATGCTGTCAAATATATACTGTTGATTCAGTTCTCTGAGAAAATGAAATGAGACTGTAGTGCTTTATAGAATTGGCAAGTTTGGAGAAAGATGAGTGAAAGAAAACTTAACATGTATATGTTTTGTTTTTATTCAACTGGGGTCTGGAAAGGGAACAGATCTGCAGTAAAGCCATGAGAAAGTTAATCAGGAAAGACTGAGAAACATCAGCCTCAATGGATATCTCACCAGCCCCTGGAGACTGGGATATGGTTCAAGGCTGAGGACGATTTGTGCACAGTTGTTTCATTTCCCTGTAGACCAAGAAAGATCAATTGGAAAGATGCGGATAAAACTAAGCTACAGAGAGTGACCTTGGCCGTCAGGTGTAAGGTAACTGAAGGCAAAAATGAGGGAAATACGAGAGAGAAAGCAATTCAGAATTACAGAGAAAACATGTGAACAGTTCACATTATAAAAGCTCCGGGGAGAGAAAAGAGAAGATAGAAATATAGAAATAGAATTGCTAAGACCTTGAAAAACTTGGTCATGGAAGTCACGTAGAACAATTGAGTTGGTCGTGATGCCCCAAAATATAGCCAACTGAGGTCAAGAATTTTGGATACCTTCGTGGTATGATAGTCGGTGAGGCCATAGAGATGATGAAGCCTGTTGTGGATTAATGCACAGAAAGTGCCATTTGGAAAGACAGGAAAACATCACAGGCCATGAAAGACTGAATTTGAGCCTGGGTGAGGCAGGCCAAGCTGGATCAACTCAAACAAGTGAAATGACTCCTCTTAAAAAGTTGGCAATGCTGAAAATTAAGGAATGGCTCTGAGAAAACTCAATGCCAAAGGGAAGCACGAGTGAGACGTGAATGTGAAAGGACAAGTAATCTGTTCCTAGGTGCAGATCATACTATATGGTGCTTACAAATGAGCCCTGGTTCCGTGGAAATGCATTGCTCTGGTAGAGCAGTGTCAGGCAGAAGAGAGAAGTGCAAATTCCACGACTTTATACAGGGGCGGCACCGAGCATGCCAGGCTCTAGGTGATCATTGTGTGAGGGTGGATTTGCCACAGTAAAGCAAGTGTAGAGCAAAAGGAGAGAGGAGAAAAGAAGAAAGGCAAGAGTACAGCTCAGAAGATTGTACAGGGAACAAGTCAGGGGCAGATACAATCTCCATCACCTCCCGCCTTCCGGCCTGAAGCAGTCCTGCGGTAGAATTTTCACCAGTGCTTTGAGATCACTTAGTAGAAAGTACCAGTGAGGCCAGTGATGCAAACTCTACTTAAGCAGTAAGAACAACCCAGTGCCACTAAATATGCAGAACATACTTACAAAATGCATAAATAGCAGGTGACATCATATCTTCAGTTTAAAAGGAAAATGAGCATTAGCAATGCAGTACCATGCCAGTCTAAATTTCACCCTTCCACTCTTCATTTTGCTTTTCGGGTGTGTAGCACTTGCCATTGAGAAGGACGAGATTAAACTTGATGAAGATCACCAGAACCTATGATCACATTATTTTTCTAAAAGACCAGATTTTGAAAATTTTACTGCTCCATAAACCACTAGAAGCTTTCAGTAAGGTCATGATTTAAACACTTTTAATTCTCTCTGTAAGAACAAACACATAGGTGGCCAAAGGCAGAAAGTTTGAGACGAAAGAAATGATCACTTCTTCCTTGAGCTTATTAGAGATTAAAGGAAATAGTAGATGTGCGTCACAGTAGCGCTGGTTCACTTTCTTTATACTCACCACCTACCCATATTCTCAGCATGCAGAAGGAACATACTGGAATATATATATATATATATATATATATATATATATATATATATTCATGAGTTGGTGTGCTTAATAAATGTTTCCACTAAATCATTTCTTGCATTGCTCATGTCTCTGTTAGTTCCCACCTACCAGGGCTCTGAGCTCGTGCAAATGCTTTCTTTTGCCCCCATAGACCTCCACCAATCATAACACAGCCGAGATGGGATTTGCATCCAAGGAGTGCTGCTCACACATAAAAACACCAGACTGGGACTAACTGGAGAAAACAGTCCAGTTGTCAGCATCAACCGAAGAGCGAGGGCATTATGGGTCACCCTGTGTAAGCATAGCATCCAGCCATTCCAGCCACAAGTTTGCCACACCGGCACTGTGCAGAAGTGGCATGCAGTGAAATACATGGTGGTTCTAGTCCACTTAATTTGCAGATGGTTTCCTCGGTCACTCCTACAGCTACGTAGTCTATACTGATATACTATTTTTGCTTTTGATGAAAATTTGTGACTTGTCTTCACCATAGAATGGTGAATCTTCTTCTAATGTGAAGTATTAGCCTAATTGTAGACAGTCCTTAAGCAGCATCTGTGCAGTGTTTTATAGAACATAACATCTTGCCAGGCGTGGTGGCACACCCCTGTAATCCCAGCTCTTGGGAGACTGAGGCAGGAGGATCGGGTACGAGTTCGAGACCAGCCTGGGCTACAAAAGTAAGCTCAAGGCCAGCCTCAACCGCATAGCGAGACCCTGTCTCAAAAAAAAAAAAAAAATAGTAATAATAATAATAAAATAATGAATGATTGAGGTGATGGATAGAGATCTATGATTCTGAAACATGGCTCTAATAAGAATTTCTCCACTAACTTCACTAACAATGTCTTCAAATACCATCTAAACACCAGACTAGAGCTCAGTTGATCTTAAGAGGATAAATGAGGAAAAAGCCATGGGGCTGTGAGGCTGTTTTAATACCTCTGCTGTGACGTCAAGGAGCAATTTCAGCTGTGAACAACCAGAGGCAAGTGCTGCTTAATATAACGATTAATTTTAGACCTTCTAGGAAAATATTAAAAATAAACAACAAATGTTTTCCATACCTCAACTTGAATTTTTGCCTACAAGCAAGATAGGACTGGGTTGTTTGTAGTATTTTTCTATTGACATTCTCAAAGTCCCAGTTTTGTATGATAAAATAAAACATTATGTAAGGGGTAAATATTGCAATAATATTTCTATTCAGCAATAAGAAATATTGAGGCTCAAGGAAGTGAGCTGTAAGTGACATATGTGAATTTAAATACAGCATGTTAGGTAAACAGGCACAAGGGCCCAGGAATTGATCCCCTGGCCTGCTATGTTGGCCCTGCCCCTGAGGCATGCTGAGATGATAATTGAGCTTGGGTGTGGAGATGCACACCTATAATCCCAGCTCTTGGGAGGCTGTAAGCAAGCAGATCCAGATCTCTACAAGTCTGGGCTAGTGGTGAGACCACAAGCACCCTGCTATGAGTCGCGACCCCGGTGGGGGTCGAATGAGCAAAACACAGGGGTTGCCTAAAGCTATTGGAAAATGTTATTTATTTGGAATTCCAGTTTTGAAGTACCTACTAAAATTATTTTTTGTTTGGGGTCCCTGCAACATGAGGAACTGTATTGTGGGGTCATGGCATTAGAAAGGTTGAGAACCACTGTAAGTGTAGATCCTTCTCTAAAAAATTAAACACACACACACACACACACACACACATATATATATATATATATATATATATATATATATATATATATATAGCATGTCAATTCTTAGATACATTTCCAATGAAAATATGTGATATTTCACTTGAAAGTAAACTAAGTAAAATGTATCTATATGAAGAAAGCAATTAAACTCTTATAAGAAAAATAATACTCTAAGATAACAAATATTCATTGCAACCTGAAAACAGTAGACTGTATGTAGTATTTGAATAACTAATTACTGTTTGTTATGGTTTATGTCTAGTTGTCCCCCCAAAGCCTCATGCAATCAAGGGGTATGGACTTCTACAGATTGAGACTTGACTCATGAATCACTGGAATTATGTGTTTTAGTACTGATGAGATTATCGGTCTGAGTACTGCCAAGAAATACAGGTGTGTTCTGAGGCGGATAGGCTAAGGCAGAGAGCCTCAATGTCATCTAAAGAGAGACAGAGAAACAGACCAGAGCTGTTGCTCTCTGCTCCCGTGGTTGTTCCGTTACCTCTGTCGCCATTGTTGCTGTTCTGCCACCATGACCTGAAACCTCCACAAACTATGAGCTAAATAAATCTTTCCTTCCTTCATTTTGGGTGTAAGGTATTGGTCCCCGCAATGATGGAGGAGTAACTAAGACGCTGTTAGCATTAAATAAAATGAGCCGAATGTGGTAAAGTTATTTTAAAGTCAATATGAAAAGACATGTAAAAGAACTTTGCTCATCAATAAAAGGAAACTAGTTTATGATAATAAAATGTATTATAAATTAAGTTGTAAGCCTGGCCCAGTTGCAGATACTTATATTTCTAACAACCTACAAGTTTTAACACAGGAGGATCAAGAATTTGAGCCGAGCCTGGCTAACTTAGGAAATTCTGTCTTATTTAAACAAAGAATGAGTTGGGGTGCAGCTCAGCTGAAAGATGCTGAGTTCACTTTCTGGTAATACACACACACACACACACACACACACACACACACACACAATTCAGGGCAATATGCATCTATGAAGCAATTGCTAGAAAAATATAATCAATTCCCACTTACATTAAACAAAGTTGACAGGAGAAAACTAATATTTTAACACAAAGCTTATTATGAAGCATTAGAAGGAAAATTTAAAGTTATTTTTGAAATAGAAGTACATTCTTTAAAGTTAATTAAAATAAATGAAATCAAGAATAAAACATGAGACTAGGTGTGGTGGCACACACCTGCAATCCCAGGTCATGGAAGGCTGAAAACAGGAGGATCACTGTGAGTCTGATTTGTATACTGAAACCCTGTACACCCAGTACTAAATACAAAAATAAAAAAGTAAATACAATGAATTTGACTATTTTTTTGTAAATATACTCAAAGGATAAAACCAAACGCACACATTTGCTTGGTTTCAAAATATGTTGCTGCCTTTATTAGAAAATTTTTGAGAAACTATTGGCATGGTTGGAAAAGCTTGGCATTGCACAGAATAGGGAATCAAAATTGAAATAAACATCTGAGTATATTTTTAATTTACTTTAAACACATGCAAATCAGGCACATAATTGAATAATTTACTGAACAGTAATTACTTTTTTTGTAGTGGCATAATTGAAAAAAACAAAAATAAGGCAGTAAGGAGGAATATTTCCACAGTAACTGTGAGGCGCTATTGTGCCACTCCAATTAAAACTTAACTGACACAGTATTTAGTCTCTTCGGCCTGTATCCCAGGGAAATAAAAGACAAAGCAAAGCCAAGACATCAAAAACTCAGAAGAATGTACACTGTGACTTTTATTTCAGTGTAATTTTTGGTGATAAAAAATTAAACAACAACACGGTGTCCAACAAACCAGATGCCTTAAATATGGAGGACACAAATATGAATTTCACACTAGGATGTGAACAAACAATTCAGAAGAGAAAGGTAGATGATGTCGATGGAAGGAGAAAAGCCAACCTGAAAACATAATGCGAAGCTGAATGAATGAGACACACAGTTTGAAACAGCCTGTGGATTCTCATACAAGAAACCCAAAGATCAAAAAAGAAGATATAATTAGGAAATAGGGACAAGCTCAAGTGCTTCTCTAAATTACACATCCCATATTTCATTGCTTTAATAAATTATTCATCAATAATTTAATTAGTTTCAGGCTGGGGAGATCATCCAGAAGTCAAAGCGCCTACCTGGCAACCCCAAGGACCCGGGTTCAGTCCCTGATACCATATGCTACACTGGCCCCAGAACACTGGGTATGCACTGCTGGTCACTGGAACCAGGCGTGGTGGTACATGGCTGTAATGCCAGCTCTGGGGAGGCTGAGACAGGAAGATTGAAGTGAGTCTGAGCTGCATAGTGTAATCCTGTACCAAATCAATAAATCAATAAAACAAACAAGCAAACACATTTTAACTGGCTTCATATATTTATTATCTTAATTCCTTTGGAAGAAGTGTTTCTCTACTATTGTTTGTAAGAATATTTTTGGTTTATGTGTTATAATCTGAAGAGGATGGTACACCATGTCTATAACTATTGCTCTTCTGGTATTATTGTATTATGAAATCTTGCTTTGTATATAAAATGAAAAAGAATGAATAATAACCTAGTGATAAAACAGACTTCAGGACAATAGACTCAGCACAAACTAAGGTATATCATAAGTTGTTTCTGAGCCAATCAAACAAATGGTAAACAAGTTATAAGTGATACTAGATTGGGTTACTCCCCAAGTAGACATGAATAGCCCAGGTCTGGAAAACAGGAAGAGGGAGTGGCATCTTTAATTTTTCCACACTAGTGTTCATTGGTTAACGTTGTGTGAATATTTTCTGCTATAAACAAAGAAGTTGAAATAAAACTATTGTGAGTTTTCTGGACAAAGGCAGATTTATAGCCTAAAAAGGTGTGTGTGTATGTGTGTGAGAGACAAGCACAGGGACAGACAGACAGACAGACAGACAGACAGAGATAAAAGAGGAGAAGGAATTTCATACTTATGAAAATGTAGGCAGATATGCAAGTGGCCTTAGTTGCACCATATGGCTGGGTTAAAATCCTGAAAGAATTCAAAGTGTTTCCTTTTCATGGGCCTTTGAAGTTCAGGAAAGAGGCGGAAGTCACATGGTGTCAGGTGAAGTGAATAAGGTGGGTTGATGGCTGAAACACAACGCCATATTTTTCAACACTTCGTTTTTATTGGGTAATTCTTGACAGGAGCACTCATCATAGATTTTATCACACTTCATAAAGACTTGTGAAAAAACACTTGCAGAACTGCTCCAAAAATTGAGAAAAGATGAGGTACGTATATTGCTAATAAAGAGGATTATTTAATGGGAATTAATGCCAAAACATTCTTTACTATAATAATCGTTTTTTTAACTTAAACATTGCATAGTTTGATCATCCTTGGTCAGAGCACTATTTTAGCAATAATGCACTTCTGAACTAATGCGTTATTTTCCATTTTGATGACAATTGTTTCAACATGAAGTCAAAGTAGAATTTCTTAAGCAGTGGAAACTTTTTCTTTATTTAATTAAGTTTATTCATACATCTTAGATATACATAATAGTCACGTGTATATAAGAGAAACTAAGCCTGTGCATGGTAAAACTTGATTGCTTTTTCTCCCCCTTTACCTTAATTTACTTGCAATCCCTTCCTTACACATTTTTTTACCTAGCAAATTTACATAACTATAGTTATGACTTTGGCTACTTGAATCTGTTTAACAAGACATCACTTTTTATCTCCATCATTGAGCCTGTTAAGGGCTGGCCAAATAGCTCAGTGAATTAAAGTACATGCAAGCAGGCTCAGGGACCAGAGGTCCCATCCCCGGGCCTGTAGTGCTGGCACAATGAGACTATGTGTGGTGGTGTACACCTGTAATCCCAGCTCTTAGGAGGATGTAAACAGGTGGATCACTACGAGTCCAATGTAGTAGTGAGACTCTGACCACCCGGTACACACTTACCTAAAATACAAAAAGAAAGAAGTGTGTTAATAAAACTGAGCTCAAGCTCAGTTAATTATTACAATGTTACAACGTGTAATCTAAAAATAACAATTAAATTAGCTTCAAAGTATTAAATGATTTTTCATTACAGCTTTTAACAGTAAAGAAAATTCAAATACACTTAAAATATGCATTTGTTTTATTAATTTTTGCCGTACATTAACTTTTAATTCTGTAGACAACTAGAACATACACTGTATTTTACTCATTGTTATTAGAGTGTGTGTAAAAAGGAATGGTAATAATAAGCATACAGTATGTAT